>LBNU01035241.1:44212-58005 GCA_014162995.1 Artemisia annua
AAAAAACCCCAAAAAATCAACTCCGATCAAATCAATCACCAAAATATCTTCAATTTTTATATCAATCAAACCCTAACTTGTTCAAATAACAAAAATGAAGACGGACGAAGGCGTAAAAAAATGGTCAGTAACATACACAAAACACATGACACAAAAACGCAAAGTTTACCACGACGGTTACCTTATTCTTCACTCATCCTCTCTCAAGGTTATTTATTTCATTCACTTCCTTTAATTATTTCATTATCGCTCCATTTTACCATTTCAACTTTTTAGGTTTTTGACTTATTTGACTTTATCAAGTCAAACGTGATAAATTGAATGAAATCACCGACTGTTAGGTTTTCAGGATTATTACTGCGGTTGTCGCTCTATTATATAAAAACTGTAACTGATTTACGGATGAATGGATGATTCACTTATCTAATTTTGACTTTGACTAGTTATATTATTATGTGTAAGGTAGGTAAAATATGTATATTGTGTAGATGTGGAAATGATGAAAGTGATGGAGGACGAGCTTTTTGGAGCGTTAGTGTTTAGTTTGGCAGCGAGCGTTTAGCTTCTTTCTATTTTTTGTTTAGATGCTCTTAGTTGAGATGCTTATAAAAGAAGCCGTTTAGTTTTTACGCCAATAATTAGGGATACAGCTGTGTTACCAAATGTTTTTGTAAAACAAACAGCTATTACTAATGCAAATTTTTCCAAGCGTAATGTGTTTATGTGATGCGTAGTTTACGTGTGGTGACGTTTACATATTGTGAAATTAGTTGATGCGTGAGGTTAGTGACTTTTTGTTGTTAGTTAATTAACATACGAGTTAAGGAGTGGATGCTACTTCAAGTATCTACATGCTTTTATAGAACTGTATAAATTATGGATCTATTGTCGATTTGTAACCGTGTGTGGTTTGTATGTAGTTTTAGTTGTGTTTTTATTTGTGGAATTGCTTATAGAAGTTGTGCAGGAGTAGAATTGACGAAAGTGTTGATATGCTTACGTTATGCGTAATTTCGGTGTGTCGATGTTTGGAGACCGTGAATTTTATTTGTGCATGAGGTTTGTTTTCTGATGTTTAGAAAGTGTGGTTTGAGCACATTGTAGTTTAGTAGGAGTACCATATATCGTTTTTTAATAATACGAGTGAATGCTACTGTACGAATCTGAAAGTTTATGCATAGATTGATTTGTGTTTGTTGCCGATTTGTAAATAGAAGTGGCGTAGGTGTAGAAATGATGATAGTATTAATGTGTGTGTGATTAAAAAGCGTAGTTCATCAGCATTAGCTTAGCCACCTTCTAGTGTTTGCTTAATTATACGAATGAATGCTACCATAAGCATCTGCAAGCTTTTACAGTACCGTGTACTAGTTTTATGTTTATACTAATTGTGTTAAAAGTTTGCTCACATCCATAACTTTAAACTTTAATGCACTTGTTGAGTGAATTTATATGCTTTTTCATTTGGTACTGGAATCTCGGTTTGGTTTTGTAATTTAGATGTCTGGTAGCTTAATGCGATCTAGGCATCAATATTTTAGCAACGGATAACCGTAGTGATAAGGTCTAAATATAAGCGTACCAGTATAGTTGCAAAAAAATTTACTCTTAAGTGTGATTTTTAATAGCAAGTGTGTGCATTCGGTTATGTAACATCTTTGCTGTTATAAATCTGCTTTTAGTTATCCAGCCGTAATGATTTTTTTCTTCTGTTTTCAACAAGTAAAAACGTATCATATGGATGAGAAACTACTCTATATCTAAAGAGCAGAGTCAGTTTTTGATGCAAATAAATTGTTCAACAGGTTAAGCTGTATGATGACTGTGATAAACTATTGGATAGCAAAATTGTGAAGCTTGGTGATGCTGTTAGATCGGGTGAAACGTTAACATTTGGTTCTTATCTTGTTGATATCGGTGATCTTCATGGAGAAAGTAAACCTATTCCAAACGTGGTTCTTAAGAGAGAGAAAACTATGGCTGGTTGGAATGGCACACCCACGAGTAAGTCTTAAGTGCATGCAATAACAATGTACTTTAGGCCAATTTCCATCTTACAGTAAGCACTTTTTAACGTAAAATGGCAACATACTTCAGATTTAGTCTATTTTTGCCACATCATTGTCATTACAACTATGTTGACCATCCAGTTGTGATACAATACAGCAATTACAGTAAACTATAATCAGCGGACAAAATCTAGAGTGTGTTGCTATTTTGCATTATATAAGAAAGTGTATTTCCTGTAATGGACGGGAGTTTAAAGTATTTTCGGAAAGAAATTTTTGTTGCTTCAAATGGGAATTGGCCTAGATATCGTTGCTACTGTGTGCACTCAACCATAAGGTATATAATAACTGTTTTTTATTGTAATGTTTCATAATTAAGTTTGACACATTTTCATGCTCTTCCTTCTTTTCTTTAGGAGCCAGCAGGGGTAACTTACACAATCCTAAAGCATCACCAATCAATCTGAGTCCATCACGGCAAGTTATCAAAGGTTGGTTACATATAAATATATAATGTATCTTCTCTAGTCTACGCAGATTGATAATCCATCTTTCATTGTAAGATTGTCCTCAAGTATATGACCTTGAACTTATAATAGAAGTAGTCTTATCCTATGTGGCTGACATTACCTTTGATCAGACACGGAGCAGTTGTCTGACCCACTAATAAAGTAAGTGCATAAGTTAAAGTGGCATTATAGATTAGGTACGACTTGTGATGTTACTTGAACTCTAAGCCAAGTCAATAATTTGTGATGTAAAGTTATAAAATTCACTTTTCACAAAAACACCAGTTTTGGTGTCATTAATACTCGTTAGGGATGCCTATATATGTTCCTATGCTCACGCTATTCACTGGCTTCAATCTGCTAACATACACTCAAGTAGGGTTTGGCCAGCTAACTATCCATCACTATGGAAGTGCTCACCTTCTTTAACCTTTCTTACAACAACAGGGATAAATGGATAATCATATTCTGTTTCTCACATTCCCTTATGAAAACATGCAACTAGGCAAATTACATGTGCAAAGACAATCCTGAAATTACTAAGAACATACATATACAAATAGCTTAGTTTGTATTGATGTTACGTGCCATTTCGCTTACGTTAATCTTCATGACATCAGATTTCAAGATGCACGAGAACAAAAAGTACTCTTCTTCACCCAGTAGTCAAGACACAGTGAAAACTGAAATAACAGGTTAATTTGTTTGGGAACAGTTTCTTTTACCAGCTATATAGGAATCTATGATGTCTTTATATTGGATTTTTTTGTAGAATAGTTTTATGATATTGTTTCTGATTTTAATTTTCCTTTTTTTCAATTAGAATGGGAGGTCTTATACACAACTCATCTAACACAGAAAGCCAAGAAATTTCATGATGGAATCTTAAAAGTTGTAGTTTCTGGATTGCGAGGGAGCCAGGTAAAGTTTTCGACTTGCTACATTTATACCCACTAAAACTGATACGTATGTGTTCATTGTATTCTTTTTCCTCCCTCAGGCGAAGCTGTACGATGACACAAGGTTACACTTAACCAGCAAATTTTTGAAGAAAGAGGAGATTATTAGAGCTGGTGGATCATTAAGATTTGATGGTTACATAGTGGACATTGTAGACCTAAAGGACCGTGAACCTCTTAAAGAAATAAATGCTGACAGAAGTAATTACTCTTCACAGAATATAGTGCAGTCAAAGAATCACAAAGAGCCTCCTGCTGGTTCGTTCATCTATCCCTGAATCAGAACTGTGACCACAAGCAAATATATGTTTTAGCAGTGTTACAAGTTACCAATATCTGAAGCATCAGGATACTGGATACATGTTACACCTAGGGGATGTTTGGCTTAGTTTATCATAGAAGCTTATGGCTCTTGCAAAAAGTCATTCTCAAAGTTCTTATATAAAAGTCCCTTTTTTGTAACTCCTAAATAAGCTATTATGCACTTTTCTGCAAGTGTTTGGTCAAGATTACTGTATTGTTATAATACACTACGCTAATATACCTATCGGATAAGCTTAGCAAAACAGCCGCTAGTTTTTAGATAGTCATTGATTACTTTTATCTGGTTGCGCAGCATGTGCCATGTCCAGATACGGACATTTAAGATGCAAGCTAATTCAGTTTGTTGCGTAATTGGTGATTGCTAATTATCTTATGATTGTTTGATGTACTTTGGCACTTATGTCATACCATGTGCATTCAGATTTCAGTAAAAGTGAAACTAGCAAGTCCTCGTTTACATCAAGTTGTCCAGATACAGCAAAAATTGTTCTAAAAGGTCCGATCTTCTACATACTTCGAATTCTACAAGTCACAGATCTTTACTTAGATGGACTACATGCATGCAGATAGTTGTTCTATTATGTCCTTTGACAGTTCTCAATTTAACTCCATGCATCGTTGCGTTTATCTTATTTAATTAGAGTGGGACGTCATGTACACTACTCAATTAACCCAAAAGGCCAAGAAGTTCCATGATGGCGTCTTGAAACTTGCAAGTTCCGGATCACAAGGGAGGCAGGTTAAATTTCTCATTTTTATTGTACAAATTTGTTTCCATCTCTTTCCTCTTGGTGTGTTCATTGGTCAAAATGGTCAAAATTATCAGCTAATCCACTGTTGATAAAGACATGAGCATATACTTATATTAATCTTCATGTATAATTGACAATTGTGGAACCATCTAGCAGATCTTCTCCAAACTTCATCTTATTTCTTTTCTTAGTTTCGGAGGTTAACGTGATTACTAAAGAATGAAAAGTACATGATTATTATGCTTGTATTTCGACTAGTTTCGGAATGTTAGCTGAGTTAAGTCCGTTTGACTAAATGTTCTGTAAGGGCATTGACAGTTGAGTCACCTACAAAAAGGCCATGTGTAGGTACCCCTTGTATATTATTAGTTTGAGTGTCACTAATGTCAGTAGTTTGAATCTCATCACTGCCTGTATCCAGAAAAGTATAAAAAGCCAAAATGGTAACTTATACAAATAGTCCCTCTACTATTGCTTAAGTAACGAGTTTATTCTGTAGGATGCTACTTTGATCGCAGAAGATGGAACAATTTTGTCCCGCAGATGTCTTAAACTATTGGAAGACATTAAAGATGGAGGTTCATTCAGCATGACAAATTACTTGGTGAAAGTTGGTGAACCAAGGAAACTTTCTGAAGGTAGATTTTACAGTTCTGTAGTTTCATATCTTTGTGGAAGTGCTTGAAACAATGAAAAAGGTTGTACCTTCTGCTGACGGCTTACATGTGTAGGGGAATATCCAAGGAAAGCATCTACATTGGATAATGAGGCCCCTGACATCAGGAACAAATCATGTAAGAGAGTCCGGTTTACTGTACCACTATCTGATGGTAAGACTACACATACAATATCATAACAAATATATAGGACTACACATTGTGTTTTAAATTAGGAAATCAGATTCCAATTTAGTTTAGTTGTTGGAATTTTTATGGTTATAATTAGTCATCAAGTTGTGACCTTTTGAAGTGAATTATTTATTTAGCACATGTGTGTTGCTCTAAAGATGTCTGGTTTTTGTCACTATAGCAAGTTGTTCTCTTGTCGCATCTTCCTGTTTTAAAAATCCGTTTCTAAGATTTATGTCTTATATTTGTAGGAAAACCTTCAAAAACCGCTTCTTCGTTGCAAGATACTGACTGGAAAGTCAGAAACTCCAGCGCAGATAAAGTTATGTCATCGATGAGCAGCAACGAGAAGCCTATTCGTGATGGTATGTAAATTGGAATTAAGGTTTGAGTTTTGTACTATAGTATATGAAAGCAATAACACTGAAGACTCTGCTAAACCTCAGGCTGGCCTTCGATTCTTGAAGTTTAAGTGGGTTCTGTAATGTTGCAACACTCCATAAATTGTCCTAACTAATAGCCAAAAATAATTCGTTCAGATTGTTATTGTATGCAGTCTCTTTAAGGTCTATAGCTCTGCATAATAGATATTATGTTATTTTTCTTATTACTGGTTTTATTGACTGGCTATTGTTCTCTTGACGTATCTATCTTCCAGTTATGAAAATCCGTTTCTAAGATCTGTCTCTTATATTTCTAGGAGAACCTCCAAGAAGAGCTTATACATTTCAAGATACTGACTCAAAGGTCAGAAACCCCGTCGCAGATAAAGTTATGTCATCGAACAGCAACAACAGGCCTATTCATGATGGTATGTAATTTGGAATTAAGGTTTGAGTTTTGTGCTATAGTATATAAAAGCAGTAACTCTGAAGACCCTTGAACTTCAGGCTGGCCTTCGATTCTTGAAGTTTTTGTGGGTTCTGTAATGTTGCAACACTCCATAAATTGTCCTAATTAATAGCCAAAAATTATTCGTTCAGATTGTTATTGTATGCAGTCTCTTTAAGGTCTATAGCTCTGCATGACGTATCTTCCAGTTATAAACCGTTTCTAAGATCTATGTCTTATATTTCTAGGAGAACCTCCAAAACCAGCTTATTCGTTGCAAGATACTGACTCAAAGGTCAGAAATTCCGCCACAGATAAAGTTATGTCATCGTACAGCAACAACAAGCCTATTCGTGATGGTATGTAATATGGGATATTGGGATTAAGGTTTGAGTTTTGTACTATAGTATATGAAAGCAGTGTAACACTGAAGACTCTGCTGAATCTCAGGCTGGCCTTCGATTTTTGAAGTTTAAGTGACTATCTCAATAACTGTTTCTTATTTCTCTATGCAGCCCTTTCAATTTTGTCCTTTCTAAAAAAACCTACTACTCAAAAAAGTGTTTCCATTGAGAAAGAACATGAATTGGGCTCTCAGTATCAGGCAGAAAGGCAGCAAGATCCGTTTAGTAAGATATCTGAAGAGGCAGTTCACAATAAGGAAACTCAACCTGTAGATGTTGGAGTACGCCCGATAGTGTCGTTTTTCAGAGGTGATCTTTCTATCACCTGTGTTCGAGCTATGTCATATGCTCTTATTTTCTTTTCCTTAAGGGAAGTGCTTGGAGTTAAATTTGAGTGCAGTGTAGTGATTTGTAATGTAGAAATGTGTATCTCTTGCAGCAACGTCGTCCTTAAACTTTAATGAGCCTGCTAAAGAAAATAAAGATCAAAGTAACACTGAGGTACTTGTTCAATGTTTCCTTTTTTACTTATTCCTACATATTTTGTTTTACTTGTAGTAGATTATTTGCATACTTAAGCTGCTGGAGGTTTTAGCCTCATGTAGCCATATGTTGATATGCGTGTAAGTGGACTGTATGTGTTCATGAGGGTGCTTGTGTATTGTCCATGACTGATTCCTGTGGCAACTTTTTGGTTATCTGCCAAAGCTCCCTTCAAATTTTTGTGTGGGATCTATCAAATTGTTGAATGTTGTTTTGCTATAATGCAGATTATTGGTGCTAACATGACGGTTGACTCCAGCGTGCATGATGCCTCTAATGACACAAGGAAGGGTTTTGAGCATACAAACTCAACAGACGACTTCCCAAGTTTTGATCTTGGATTTGACTAAAGGTCACATTATGGTGCCAGTACTTTATCAATGCAGCTTGCTACCAAACCACTGAACCACCAAAAGGAGTTAGTGAAAACAGAAGAAATTTGTGTAGTGTTGTTTATCAAATCATTATTAATAGGAAGTACATTACTAGAATATCTGTGCTCGTGAGGACCTTATATTCCTGATTGTATTGTGCTGATCATGATCAAGGAAAGAGTGATACAAAAAGACATGAACCGTGTGTCTAACGGCGATAATTGCTTCCTCGTTGCCATTTCTCGAATTCAGATATGCATTTTGATTTTAGCACCGTAATTTACATGATACCATGTAAAAATTCTTACTATTAGATCAAGAATTATTCAAAGCAATCTCTTCTTGTAGAACATTTTACCAGGAAATAATGGTAAATTCATAGCTATTCGTACTATATATTATTGTTCTTTGACTTGTAAATACTAAACAAGGCTTTGAAAATGTTTCTAGTTTTCTTAGAGTAGACTTCCATATCTTTTCTGCTTTGCCTATGTGGATACACGGATTGAGATCTCCTAGCTTCCGGTGGTTGCTGTAATCACACAGGAAGGTAAAACATGCAGTGTTAAACACATGGTATATGTAGGTTGAGTGAATCACCATCATTCTAATGACACTCGAATTATAGCAAAAGAAAATATGAAAATTGTTTGCTTACTTGTTGTCTGCTACCAGACAAGTTTGGACTAATGGATCGATGAACAGAAGATGCAGAAAGTTTAACCGAAAAGCTTGGACAAGTGGGTTGGTTTACAGAAGACGCTGAGCGCCTAATCGGGAAGCGAAGCGGGGAAATTGACCGTGGTCGTTGTTCTGGTTTCCAGGTAGACGTAATTAGTACATGAAGTAGAAAATGGTTCAAAAGTTTTTAAATGGAAATAACTCTATTTCTGCTAACCTAGTCTTTTGTGTGATGCAGCCTTTGTGAATGAAAAAGCAATTAGGCCTGATGGGGACTCAGTAGAAGGTTGTCCGCAATTCCCTTTTCTGCACAAGACATTTATACAATGAACTTTTCTTGTCGGAGATCCAACAGAGGTAACTAATAACAACTTATATGATTAGTATTTAGTAATATCTGTTACCTAAAACTTGATGACTGTACCAATCCTTTTTCTGCTTTAACAGATTCTGAAATGCAACCCTCTATAGCAAAAATTGAGAATTTTGTGCTCAGTACATGAATGCATATAATCATGTGGTGATAATATAACTAGTGCAATAACGCAGAGGATTAACTGCATAAAAAGGTAGCCAACTTTGATAAACTTCTACTTTAGGTAACCAACTTCTTCGCCAAAAAACCACATAAGTATTACTATTTTTGTTTTGATTTCGAAAGCTTTAGTTTTATAAAAAGTTGCCTCAGTTACCGGTCAATAAGATGACGTATCGATAACTTGTCCATGTTGTCTTTTTCTGATGTAGCGTCTAGAAACGGGTTAACTTAGAAGATCATCTTTAGCGGAATTTTTTGAAATTTTTTTTCTCTAGTTACTTCTTATTCTATATGATCTTTTTGCACTTAATCCTAACCGCCCGTATACTTCATAAACAATAGCTAAGTAAAAATACCAAGTAGATCGATGAGCAATTTTTAGAGCAGTTATAGAACATTGTATCTAGCAGAGAAAAACATAAATGACCTTGGAGAGGGTATTGCTTATGATACTTTGGTGTGTGAATCATCACTGATTGTTGCGTTAGCGCACTATGGTTAACATATGCTTGGCATGTTTGTATCCTCTGCAAAAATCACACACATAGGCACATATAATACGGACCCGAAGATGAAAACAGATGTTTCTTCCTAGAGTTGGCAATATGGGCAGCTGGGGTGCGTTGGGTAACAGGTCGGTTTACAATTAGTCATTTTCTAGTAATGGTCGACACCAGCGGGGTTGACACGTAAACTATGTTTTGTCCAATCTTTACATTTTTTCAAATGATGATTAATGTACTACTTATGATGGTTATTTCAAACATTTTATAATAAACCATTTCTTTGAATAAAACGAATTAGGTTTAGTGCATTAAAATATTTTTTTTACAATTTCAACCCGTTTGACCTGTTCCCTTTTTAGAATCCTTTTTATTTGACCTTTTGAGATAACGTGAACTCAAATGGACCCATTTATAAGTAAATAGGTCATATTTGAAACCACTAATACTTATTTGCCCTACACTAAAGAATGAACCGAACTAATTACCTGTTCAATGCATAAGACTCCAAGCTTAGTCCTGGAAACTTCATTTTCATTTTCATCTAAGAACTTGCTGACTTTGTACGTCACAGAGCCCAAATGGTCAATGGTTTTAATAAGAGATTTGGAGATGTAGTTCTTTAAGCTTTCTAACAACCTATAAACGTTTAAAAACAGAAGCTGATCAAGTATAACAAAGCATACTAAAAGTAGAGGATATCACATTGAAGCAAATGTAGCAGTGTAGCACTTACATTTGTTTCTCATTATTCTTATAATATGAATCTTCAAAATGCTCTGCAGCCGAGTACAATTGTTCTTTCACGTTTCTTAATTCCTATCAAGTTTTTGTCACTTCATTAGACAATTTTATTTCATCATTGCAGAAATTGATAACTTATTATAAACTGGATACTAAGCTCGAATTCGTAGTCTTCAATGTGTGTGTAACATAAAAAGGAGACAATATATAATATAAGTATACAACCATTGTACCATAACCAATCAAAACAAAGAGTTTGTCATTTATGACAGATTTGATTGTTATGTATACAATATTAACAACTATAATGTGGTGATAGCTGTATTTAACATGTTTAGGATGTGAGAGAGACCTTAAGTCCATCCGCAAACAGCAAGCTATGCTTCAAGAGAAGTTCATCGTAGTTAGAAGATGGACGAATATCATTTACACGAGATGATGCATTCTTAATCTCCATTAAAGCATAAACTAAACCGAAGCTATCTTCACCTGCATAAACACTAAAAACAGCCAAACATAAATACCAAATTTGATGTCACCACTAGCAGAGTAAAAGACCGAACCTTTTGTTTGTGATTTGGGCAGTTAAATGTAGGACTTGGTCAAGAAAAGGTTTGTGGGGGTTGGAAAGATTTTAAGGGTTGGTTTTGGAGGCAAAGATCACAGTTTCTGTCCAACATATTTAACCACTCCACTTTCTAGGCAAATTATTAGATTATCTTGGTATTATTCTAATTAGTTGTATCTTACAAGTTACCCCACATGGGGCTTAATGCAGTTTTTGGGCATGGGATACAACCATATTGTAGATGGCGGGGAGCGGGGGTCAGATGTGTTGAATAACATGTAAAAAAAACGGGTTGGATTAGGTTGACCCCCCAACACTTTTTGTTTGTCTATATTGCTTAATTTCTGAAGTAATACATATTAAATATGTTTTTTTTTTTTTTTTTTTTTTTTTTTTTTTTTTTTTTTTTTTTTTTTTTTTTTTTTTTTTTTTTTTCTCTCCTCCTTAAATCATATTTTTGATTATATTATGCATTTGCAAAATAGTGTTTATACCAACAGGTTAAAACTTGTTCTTTTTAAAATTGTATTATGCGTTTTGTTACTTGTTAAAGCAAAAGTTGTATTATAATTTTTTTAATTTTTTATTAACATAATGTGTAAGATAGAACGTCAAAAGCGTTAAAATAGTTGGCCACGGAGGTTCACCTGCGATGACTCCGGGCTATCCAAAAAGGGTAGTCGCCCTGGGATTAGTCGGCTCGCAATGTCGAGTCGGAACCCAGGTAAAAAAAAATGATAAAGCTTGAAGGGACCAGTGAGCTACTACACAAACCTATTGAGCAGTACATTTCACATATGGTATCAACTAAAAGTCTAAAACCATAATACATAATATTGTGCTTGAATGAAATTATCTACAAATATGGCAATAGTTTAGCATTATCATGCTACACATAAGTATTTCATGGCATTTATCACTAATTACTTGACGTATGACTTATAGTACAAGTGAAGCTCCACATAAAATGGATGCCAAACATGTTGAAATGATGATGGTCCTAATTGGCATTCTTCCTTTGTCGCTTCTTAGTATCATGGCTTCATAAATTGGCCAACTATTCAATACCCCGAAACCAGCTAAAAACAATTGCACAAACAACTTATCAAAATTCGAGAAGTTCAATGTCATCAAACCAGTTATCAACGCGAATAAGTTGACGATGGATGCAGTTGTCATAGGTACAAACATTGGCGAATGAACCCCAAACTCCATAAGACCTTGATCATATCTCTTGCTTTGTTCATCATCTTGCACTTTGCTTGTCACATTGAACCCTTGTGTAGTGATTCCTAAATGTTTGACAATGTACTCAACGAGTCCAAACAAATAGGGTGAGAGTCCCCTTATTAACCATATTCTTTGATCATTCCACCATCTTTTGTAGGTGCTATTGAATAAGATGTAGTCATAACAATCTTGACCGTATGCTCCGAGAAATAGGAAGACATACAACAAGAACCATGGATCTGTCACCTACACACAACAATAATTAGGTGAACTCAGTGTGTTTGGCAAAAACCCGATTTTCTTAAATTTCGAAAGAAAAAGCAAGTTACCTTAGGGAAGATGTATACTCCATTCAAGAGGGCTATTTGAGGGATGAAGGAGTATATTGTGATGGGAATTGACCAGATAGGCCAAAAAGCATAGTGTGCGTAACATAAGCTCATGATATAGCCCATGCTACGCACTCCATCATCCAAACATGTGTACATGATTAATGTTTTAGTGGTGAGTTCATTGTAGCATTGCTTCTTGAGGAGGATACTTTTATAATGATGACAAGTTAGGTTAAAACCCTTCTTTTCTAGAGCATAATTGCATGTAGAGTAATAATGATGAATTAACTTGTAAACTATGCAGTGTAAGTTGTAGCTTGGTCTCAGTTTTGTCGTCACTCTCAACTAACTGATCGAATATCATTATCCCAATAATTTGCCTTTAGCCATCTCCTAGATTTATGGCTTAATGCTTATTTTAGTTGACTTAATTGTACCAAATCTAAAAGAAATTATTTCTTAATCCTAGATGTGACCTTTTGGGGCCTACCCCATTAAGTGATTAGTTCACACTTTTGTTCACAAAGCAACAATGACGAGGTTGATGATAACTTCGGAAGTTGCTCGTTCATGTAGTTTGTGTTCTAGGGTATATTTACAGCGGAAATGATCTCTAAACTTGAAGTCACTATTTTACATGAGAATATAGCATCTGAAAGAAGGGAGCGTGATCACAAATTGACAAGTTGGAGTTCTTAGTATAGATATTGTGTTGCCGTATATTTGCAGGTAATTAACAATGCAGATCTTTTGATTGGTCTTGTTGTGTGGAAACTACCTGCATTCTATTGTTGCTACACGTTTTGTTTACAATTAATATATGTAGTTTCTGATTAAATAAGTCACAATGATTAAATGAGTCACAATGGTAAGAACACCACCCATTACCTAATGAGGTTAGAATTTACTCTGTGGTTGTGATCAGGATATGGTAAAAAGGTAAAAGTATCCTATGTTAAGTTGTGTCTCACAACTGATATGGTGTCGGTGTTTATGGTTTGGCCTAAAACAATTCAACGGCCAAACGAGGCAACTTAGCTGATTGGCTCTCCATTGATTACTTGGTAGGCCCATGAAAGCTATCAAATGTGGCTCAGTTTATGGTTTGATGTGCCCAACTAGCCTTTGCTCAAACAAAACGCTTCATGTTTATATTATATATATCAAAAATTGTTAAATTAACCGGATCACGCTTTTTATTGGTCGTACCGAGTTGACTATGTATCTGATACGTTTGGTTGTATTTCAACAAGTCTAGGCTACGAATTTATCTACCAATATGGTTTAGTCATTCCCGCCCTAGAAAGTTTCATCTCTTACTTTCACCTCTAATTTATGTCATATTCAGTTTCCTGATTTTACGCCTGGGGGAAGAGTACAAAACAAACTTCGTAATTGTTGGAAGTTGTTGGAATGCACGAAAAGACATGTAGGCTTATTCCCTTTCATTATGGAAATTTTTTATCGAGGAGGGTATAATAGACTAATGTATGGAATCATAATTACAACACCAACTGATTCCATCATCATAAAGGACCACACTGAACAACCTCCAATGTCTTGCATTCTAGTTTAGATTTTTTTTTTTTTTTTTTTTTTTTTTTTTTTTTTTTTTTTTTTTTTTTTTTTTTTTTTTTTTTTTTT
>LBNU01035241.1:62753-142839 GCA_014162995.1 Artemisia annua
AAGGGGGAGGGGTGGGATTTGATAAATATTCATGTTTTTTGTGGGCCCCACTTACACCTCTACTCTCATTATCTCTATATTTATTTTTAATAATAATATTTTTTTTTACAAAAATATTATATAAAATAATTAATACTATTAAATATTATTTTCTCTCTCTTACATCAAATCCAAATCCAAATCCTAATCTACAACTTTACCTTCAAATCCAAATCCTAATCTAAACTCATCTACAAACCAAACGGGCCCTAATATTTCCATAACCACACTTTAGCTCGTCATTAATTTATTGTTTATTTTCTAAGGCTTAGATAATCACTTCCTTACGTGGAAAATTTCTCAACTACTCAAGTATCTTTGAGCAGAAAACGTTATTAAATATACTAATCTTGATTCATGAATAATTGTATTCTATCTTGTTCGAGTTGTCATTTATAGTCACCGTGGATAATAATGTTGTTGGGCAATTTAAAGTTTAATAATCTTTCGATTAGGATTTAAATATAAAATAACTTAAATGTAAAATGAAGTCTGTGAATGATAGAATACTTAGGGAGTCTTTTTCACAGACTAGAGGAAGTCTCATAACTTTCTGAAACGAAACTCAGTACGTGAAGTCCCTTAACAAAGAAGAAGATAATAGGGTTACTGAGTGATGACAATAACCCACCGACTCTCTAGATCTCCTCATCAATCAAAGACATTATGAACTTAGATATTTTTGAAAAATATCTAAGTCCCTGAAACAATAAGGCGGAAACTTTCTTAAAAAGATATGTAGAAAAATATTTAATTATCATAAAAAGTTAAAGAAAGTACAAGACTTGGTAAAAAAAAGAAAACAGTTGTCAACAATGTTCCCTAAAATAAGATTGGACACATTGCAATAAAAGAAGAATCTAATGCAGTAAAGTGGCAGTATACCTTATATGTTAGATGTTGGACACATCGCTTGTATCCCACAGGCATCCATCTCATATTATGCCTATAAAAGAGTGCCTCAAAGGAGTGAATGATTATCTCTTTTGATTCATTTCTAATATGAATTTAAACAGTGAAAACTCTTGTGTACATGTTTACTTAATTGTCTATTTTTGTAAGAACGTTGTGAGTATTCGTTATTAGACATGAAAGTTGGTTAGGTAACCAACTAAAATGGAACAAAAAATGTATTCTGCTTGACTAAAATGGAATGAATGAGGAATGTTTAATTTACTTGATATATTTAATAACAAGCTAGTAAAACTTGTCATCTTTACTTTAATTTAAACGATAATATAAAATAAAGATGATAAAATAACAAGTTTATAATTAGTAAGTTATTTGGTTACATGTGTCGATGAATATATTCATACCCACATAGTGATTCATTATCCCAGACGACCATGTTAACTATTTTGCCACTCGAATTTTATTGAGTAGGAGGAAATATTACCAATGGTTCTTATTATTATATTTAGATATGATTTTGTGAAAGTATGAAGGACTAGTTGTATATTAGTTCATAGTGTAGGGACTTAGTGTGACAAGTTGTAAAGTTGTTTCGTTATAAGTTTGTAATTCTGTTACATTTCATTTCATTCAATCAATAACACATTCACATTTCTCTCTCAATTCATCTTCCACCAAAATTGTCCTAGTTAATAGCCAAAAATTATTCATTCCGATTGTTATTGTATGCAGTCTCTTTAAGGTCTATAGTTCTGCATAATCGATATTATGTTATTTTTCTTATTACTTGTTTTATTCGCTGGCTTTTCTCTTGTCGTATCTTCCAGTTATGAAAATCCATTTCTAAGATCTGTCTTATATTTCTAGGAGAACCTCCAAAAACTGCTTATTCGTTGCAAGATACTGACTCAAAGGTCAGAAATTCCGCCCCAGATAAAGTTATGTCATCGTACAGCAACAAGCCTATTCGTGATGGTATGTAATTTGGGATTAAGGTTTGAGTTTTATCACTTTTATGCTATAGTTTATGAAAGCAATAACATTGAAGACTGCTGAATCTCAGGCTGGCCTTCGATTTTTTAAGTTTAAGTGACTATCTCAGTAACCGTTTCTTATTTCTCTATGCAGCCCTTTCAATTTTATCCTTTCTAAAAAAACCTACTTCTCAAAAAAGTGTTCCCATTGAAAAAGATAATGAATCGGGCTCTCAGTATCAGGCAGAAAAGCAGCAAGATCCATGTAGTAAGATATCTGAAGAGGCAGTTTACAATAAGGAAACTCAACCTGTAGATGTTGGAGTACACCCTATAGTGTCGTTTTTCAGAGGTAATCTTTCTATCACCTGTGTTCGAGCTATGTCATATGCTCTTATTTTCTTTACCTTAAGGGAAGTGCTTGGGGATAAATATGTGTGCAGTGATCAGTGATCTCTGATGCAGAAATGTGTATCTCTTGCAGGAACATCGTCCTTAAACTTTAATGAGCCAGCTAAAGAAAATAATGATCAAAGTAACACTGAGGTACTTCTTCAATGCTTCCTCTTTACTTATTCCTGCATATATCGTTTTACTTGTTGTAGATTATTTGCATACTTTAGGCTTATGTAGCCATATGTTGATATGCCTGTAAGTGGACTGTATGTGTTTATTTGGGTGCTTGTGTATTGTCCATGACTGATTCCTGTTGCAACTGTTTGGTTATCTGCAAAAGCCCCCTTCAAATTTTTGTGTACTGGGATCTATCAAAGTGTTGAATGTTGTTTTGCTATTATGCAGATTTCTGGTGCTAACATGACGGTTGACTCCAGCGCGCATGATGCCTCTAATGACATAAGGAAGGGTTTTGAGCATACAAACTCAACAGACGACTTCCCAAGTTTTGATCTTGGATTTGACTAAAGGTCACATTATGGTGCCAGTACTTTACCAATGCAACTTGCTACCAAACCACTGAACCACCAAAAGGAATTAGTGAAAACAGAAGAAATTTGTTTAGTGTTGCTTATCAAATCATTAATAGGAAGTACATCACTAGAATATCTGTACTCTTGTGAGGACCTTATATTCCTGATTGTATTGTGCTGATCATGATCAAGGAAAGAGTGATACAAAAAGACATGAACCGTGTGTCTAAACGGTGATAATTGCTTCCTCATTGCAATTTCTAGAATTCAGATATGCATTTTGTTATTAGCACCGTAATTTACATGATACCATGTAAAAATTCTTACTATTAGATCAAGAATTATTAAAGCAATCTCTTCTTGTAGAACATTTTACCAGGAAATAATGGTAAATTCATAGCTATTCGTACTACATATTATTGTTCTTTGACTTGTAAATACTAAACAAGGCTTTGAAAATGCTTCTAGTTTTCTTAGAGTAGACTTCCATATCTTTTGTGCTTTGCCTTTGCGGATACAAGGATTGCGATCTCCTAGCTTCCGGTGGTTGCTGTAATTACACAGGAAGGTAAAACATGCAGTGTTAGACACATGGTATATGTAGGTTGAGTGAATCACCCTCATTCTAATGACACTCGAATTATAGCAAAGAAAATATGAAAATTGTTGGCTTACTTGTTGTCTGCTACCATACAAGTTTGGACTAATGGATCGATGAACAGAAGATGCAGAAAGTTTAACCGAAAAGCTTGGACAAGTGGGTTGGTTTACAGAAGACGCTGAGCGTCTAATCGGGAAGCGAAGCGGGGAAATTGACCGTGGTCGTTGTTCTGGTTTCCAGGTAGACGTAATTAGGACATGAAGTAGAAAATGATTCAGAAGTTTTTAAATGGAATAACTCTATTTCTGCTAACCTAGTCTTTTGTGTGATGCAGCCTTTGTGAATGAAAAATGAATTATGCCTGATGGGAACTCAGAAGGTTGTCCGGAATTCCCGTTTCTGCACAAGTCATTATACAATGAACTTTTCTTGCAGGAGCTCCAACAGAGGTAACTAATAACAACTTATATCATTAGTATATTATTATATATTAATATTTGTTACCTAAAACTTGATGGCTGCACCAATCCTTTTTCCGCTTCAACAGATTCTGAAATGCAACCTTCTATATTTGAGAATTTTGTGCTCAGTACTTGAATACATATAATCATTGCATAAAAAGGTAACCAACTTTGATAAAATTCTACTTTAGGAAACCAACTTCTTGGCCAAAAAACCACATAAGTATTACTATTTTTGTTTTGAGTTCAAAAGTTTCAGTTTCATAAAAAGTTTGCCTCAGTTACCGGTCAATAAGATGATGTATCGATAGCTTGACCATGTTGTCTTTTTCTGATGTAGCGTCTAGAAACGGGTTAACTTATAAGATCACCTTTAGCGGTATTTTTTGAAAATTTTTCTTTAGTTACTTCATATTCTACAGGATCTTTTTGCACTTACTCCTAACCGCCCGTTTACTTCATAAACAAAAGCTAAGTAAAAAACCCAGTAGATCGATGACTCGATGAGCAATTTTTAGAGCAGACATAAATGACCTTGGAGAGGGTATTGCTTATGATACTTTGGAGTGTGAATCGTCACTGATTGTTGCGTTAGTGCACTATGGTTAACATATGCTTGGCATGTTTGTATCCTCTGCAAAAATCACACACATAGGCACATATAATACGGACCCGAAGATGAAAACAAATGTTTCTTCCTAGTTAGATATGAGGTCATTAGAGTTGGCAATATGGGCAGCTGGGGTGCGTTGGGTAACAGGTCGGTTTACAATTAGTCATTTTCTAGTCATGGTCGACACCAGCGGGGTTGACATGTAAACTATGGTTTGCCCAATCTTTACATTTTTTCAATCGATGATTAATGTACTACTTATGATGGTTATTTCAACATTTTATAATAAACCATTTCTTTGGATAAAACGACTTAGGAGGTTTAGTGCATTAAAATATATATATTTTTTTTTTACAATTTCAACCCGTTTGACCTGTTCCCTTTTTAGAATCCTTTTTATTTGACCGTTTTGAGATAACGTGAACTCAAATGGACCCATTTATAAGTAAATAGGTCATATTTGAAACCACTAATACTTATTTGCCCTACACTAAAGAATCAACTGAACTAATTACCTGTTCAATGCATAAGACTCCAAGCTTGGTTCTGGAAACTTCATTTTCATTTTCATCTAAGAACTTGCTGACTTTGTACGTCACAGAGCCCAAATGGTCGATGGTTTTAATAAGAGATTTGGAGATGTAGTTCTTTAAGCTTTCTAACAACCTATAAACGTTTAAAAACAGAAGCTGATTAAGTATAACAAAGCATACTAGAAGTAGAGGATATCACATTGAAGCAAATGTAGCAGTGTAGCACTTACATTTGTTTCTCATCATTCTTATAATATGAATCTTCAAAATGCTCTGCAGCCGAGTACAATTGTTCTTTCACGTTTCTTAATTCCTATCAAGTTTTTGTTGCTTCATTAGACAATTTTAGTTCATCATTGCAGAAATTGATAACTTATTATAAGCTGGATACTAAGCTCGAATTCGTAGTCTTCAATGTGTGTGTAAGTGTAACATAGAAATGAGACAATATATAATACAAGTATACAACCATTGTACCATAGCCAATCAAAACAAAGAGTTTGTCATTTATGACAGATTTGATTGGTATGTATACTATATTAACAACTATAATGTGGTAAAAGCTGTATTTAACATGTTTAGTATGTGAGAGAGACCTTGAGTCCATCCGCAAAGAGCAAGCTATGCTTCAAGAGAAGTTCATCGTAGTTAGAAGATGGACGAATATCATTTACACGAGATGATGCATTCTTAATCTCCATTAAAGCGTAAACTAAACCGAAGCTATCTTCACCTGCATAAACACTAAAAACAGCCAAACATAAATACCAAATTTGATGTCACCACTAGCAGAGTAAAAGACCGAACCTTTTGTTTGTGACTTGGGCAGGTAAATGTAGGACTTGGTCAAGAAAAGGTTTGTGGGGGTTGGAAAGATTTTAAGGGTTGGTTTTGGAGGCAAAGATCACAGTTTCTGTCCAACATATTTAACCACTCCACTTTCTAGGCAAATTATTAGATTATCTTGGTGTTATTCTGATTAGATGTATCTTACAAGTTACCCCACATGGGGCTCAATGCAGTTTTTTGGGCATGGGATACAACCATATTGTAGATGGCAAAAAAATGGGGGAGCGCCGGAGCGGGGGTCAGAAGTGTTGAATAACATGTAAAAAAACGGGTTGGATTAGGTTAACCCGCCAACACTTTTTGTTTGTCCATATTGCCGAATTTCTGAAGTAATACATATTAAATATGATTTTCTTTAAATGTTATTAGAACATGATCTAGCTAGTTCTTTTTTGAAGCACATAAATCACTTTGATGACAACACATTCACCTCCAAACATGTGTACATGATTAATGTTTTAGTGGTGAGTTCATTGTAGCATTGCTTCTTGAGGAGGATACTTTTATAATGATGACAAGTTAGGTTAAAACCCTTCTTTTCTAGAGCATAATTGCATGTAGAGTAATAATGATGAATTAACTTGTAAACTATGCAGTGTAAGTTGTAGCTTGGTCTCAGTTTTGTCGTCACTCTCAACTAACTGATCGAATATCATTATCCCAATAATTTGCCTTTAGCCATCTCCTAGATTTATGGCTTAATGCTTATTTTAGTTGACTTAATTGTACCAAATCTAAAAGAAATTATTTCTTAATCCTAGATGTGACCTTTTGGGGCCTACCCCATTAAGTGATTAGTTCACACTTTCGTTCACAAAGCAACAATGACGAGGTTGATGATAACTTCGGAAGTTGCTCGTTCATGTAGTTTGTGTTCTAGGGTATATTTACAGCGGAAATGATCTCTAAACTTGAAGTCACTATTTTACATGAGAATATAGCATCTGAAAGAAGGGAGCGTGATCACAAATTGACAAGTTGGAGTTCTTAGTATAGATATTGTGTTGCCGTATATTTGCAGGTAACAACGCAGACCTTTTGATTGGTCTTGTTGTGTGGAAACTACCTGCATTCTATTGTTGCTATACGTTTTGTTTACAATTAATATATGTAGTTTCTGATTAAATAAGTCATGATGATTAAATGAGTCACAATGGTAAGAACACCACCCCTTACCTAATGAGGTTAGAATTTACTCTGTGGTTGTGATCAGGATATGGTAAAAAGGTAAAAGTATCCTATGTAAGTTGTGTCTCACAACTGATATGGTGGCGGTGTTTATGGTTTGGCCTAAAACAATTCAACAGCCAAACAAGGCAACTTAGCTGATTGGCTCTCCATTGATTACTTTGTAGGCCAGTCATGAAAGCAATCAAATGTGGTTCAGTTTATGGTTTGATGTGACCGACTAGCTTTTGCTCAAACAAAACGTTTTACATTTATATTACATTTCGTAAATTAACGGAAAACGCTTTTGATTGGTCGGACCGAGTTGACTATCTGATACGTTTGGTTGTATTTTAACAAGTCTAGGCTAAGAATTTATCTACCAATATGGTTTAGTCACTCCTGCCCTAGAAAGTTTCATCTCTTACTTTCACCTCTAGTTTATGTCATATTCAGTTTCCTGATTTTTAAACCTGTGTGATAGAGTACAAAACAAACTACGTAATTATTGGAAGTGGTGGGAATGCACGAAAAGACATGTAGCCTCATTTTCTTGCATAATGGAAATTTTTTGTCGAGGGTATAATAGACTAATGTATTATGTATGGAATCATAATTACAACACCAACTGATTCCATCATCATAAAGGACCACACTGAACAACCTCCAATAGTCCAATGTCTTGCATTCTAGTTTAGATTTCTTTTTTTTTTTTTCTTTTCTTTTTTTTTTTTCTATTTTTATTTATTTATTTGTTTTTATTTTTATATATATATATTTTCTCATTAAATCATATTTTTGATTATATTATGCATTTGCAAAATAGTGTTTATACCAACAGGTTAAAACTTGTTCTTTTTAATATTGTATTATGCGTTTTGTTACTTGTTAAAGCAAAAGTTGTATTATAATTTTTTTAATTTTTTATTAACATAATGTGTAAGATAAAACGTTAAAAGCGTTAAAATAGTTGCGACGTGTGAATGAGAACATACGATAAAGCTTGAAGGGACCAGTGAGCTACTACACAAACATATCGAGTAGTACATTTCACATATGGTATCGACTAAAAGTCTAAAACCATAATACATAGTATTGTGCTTGAATGAAATTATCTACAAATATGGCAATAGTTTAGCATTATCATGCTACACATAAGTATTTCATGGCATTTATAACTAATTACTTGACGTATAACCTATAGTACAAGTGAAGCTCCACATAAAATGGATGCCAAACATGTTGAAATGATGATGGTCCTAATTGGCATTCTTCCTTTGTCGCTTCTTAGTATCATGGCTTCATAAATTGGCCAACTATTCAATACCCCGAAACCAGCTAAAAACAATTGCACAAACAACTTATCAAAATTCGAGAAGTTCAATGTCATCAAACCAGTTACCAACACGAATAAGTTGACGATGGATGCAGTTGTCATAGGTACAAACATTGGCGAATGAACCCCAAACTCCATAAGACCTTGATCATATCTCTTGCTTTGTTCATCATCTTGCACTTTGCTTGTCACATTGAACCCTTGTGTAGTGATTCCTAAATGTTTGACAATGTACTCAACCAGTCCAAACAAATAGGGTGAGAGCCCCCTTATTAACCATATTCTTTGATCATTCCACCATCTTTTGTAGGTGCTATTGAATAAGATGTAGTCATAACAATCTTGACCATATGCTCCGAGAAATAGGAAGACATACAACAAGAACCATGGATCTGTCACCTACACACAACAATAATTAGGTGAACTCAGTGTGTGTGGCAAAAACCCGATTTTCTTAAATTTTGAAAGAAAAAGCAAGTTACCTTAGGGAATATGTATACTCCATTCAAAAGGGCTATTTGAGGGATGAAGGAGTATATTGTGATGGGAATTGACCAGATAGGCCAAAAAGCATAGTGTGTGTAACATAAGCTCATGATATAGCCCATGCATCGCACTCCGAAGCCCACCGGGGTGTATTTTGAGAAGGAAACCTCGAGAAGTCCAATAGCCCATCTCTTTGTTTGACTAACCGCGTCGACGAAGGAAATTGGAACATCACCCAAAAAGGCCGGCCTACTCGGGTGGCAAAAGATAGACTTCCATCCTTCACATTGCAGTCGATATCCAGTGAAATAGTCCTCCACAAGCGACCCATAACGAAATCCAATCTACAAATAAACAAAATAGGTTGTAAAAATTATGTCTTATGACATATAGGAGTATAGGACCACACACATGCTGTGTTTATAACCAACAAGGCTTGGGCTAGGTCTTACTTGGAATCCCCACTTGGAGTTGTTTTCATAGTTGCACCCAGCCACATGGTGAGCCAATTCAATTATTGGTTGTGTCGTAATAGGCTTCTCCACCACATGGTCCGGTCTTAGTTCTTTTATTTCTGGTGGCACCATCAACGTGGGGCCACCAAAGAAAACTCGTCGGACAAAGAAACATCCACTTCCAACGTAATTAGGACCTAGAAAGCCGTCCATCCCAACCGGGTGGGCTACAAATAAACGCAAGAACTCACCTCCATAAATGTCATCTTTGTTTAGCCCGTGATAACGTTGAGGGAACTGAACATATCCTAATGTGGGTCGAACTAACGGATCAGAAATATAGCACAACGCCTTCTTAGGTGTTTGAGGATCATTAGAGTACATGTCACAATCTTGAGTAAGGATTATCGGGGCATTGGTCATAACACCCGATACACGAAGCTTCAGAAAAAAAACAATAATAATTATATCCTTAGTTTGAATAACAAAATCCATGTAAGCAACTAATTTTAAGTATGATTAACTCATTAAGATTTCATCATTGGCAAACGTCATTTTTAGTGAAGTAAGCATATAAACTTGGTACAAAAAAAATAATCTAATTTATAGGTCACTTTCAATTATTTTTTTATTTTTATCATTCTTATTATTATTTTTTTAAAAAAAAGGTAACCATTTTTTTTTTTTTTTAATTTCAAGTCTGTCGCCTCCACCACCACCAATCACCGTCGCTACCACCACCGCCACCACCAACCCTGCCCACCACTACCACTACCAAGCACCGCCTCCACTACCAACCCTACCTTCCACCACTAACCCTATCCACCACCACCAACCCCATCCACCACCACCACCAACCAACGTTGCAAACCACCAACCCCTCTAACACCACCATCAACGACGGTGGTGGGTGGGTATGGTGGTGATGGTGGAAAAGGATTAGGTCGGTAATGACGACGATGTTGGTTAGGGGGTGAGAGTGGTGATGATGACAATGTTGGGTGGCGATGGTGTTATCATTGGGGTTGGTGGTGGTGGCGGTAGGTGGTGGTGGTATTGGTGTGTGGGTGATGTTGGTGGTAGCGACGGTGGTAGGTGGTGTTGGTGGTTTGCGGCATAGGTGGGTGGGGTATGTGATAGATGCGGTGTGGTGGTGGGCATGGTTGGTGGTGGCGACGGTGATTGGAGGTGGTGGTTGCGACGATGGACTTAAAATATAAATTAAAACTTAATGGATGAACGTTAAATATTTAACGAAAATATTTAAATTAGCAAATAATAATAATAATAATAATAATAATAATAATAATAATAATAATAATAATAATACAATAAAATAAAAATTGACTACCCTTTTATGCCAAAAGAAAAAATTAAAAATAAATAACTTGATTGGAAATAACATATATTTTTTGTGTCATTTGGCTTATAAATTATTTACCCAAATGAATATTCAGAACGACTTTTCAATTATATCTCTATGTTGATGTTGGTCCAATAGAAATTATGAGTAGACCAAAACAAGTTAATATAAAAGAAAGTTTTGGAATATTACCAAAGTATTGAGAGCACCAGCCTTGAAATGGTGTGGAGAATTTTTGTTTTTTTCTCGCGATACATACACAAGATTTGGCATAGATTGTCCATTTCTGTCTTTTTCTTTAGCACTCTCTGTCAATACCTATCACCAAAATATACACTTTCGAAATATCAACGAACTTTTGGAACCACATATATAGCGTGTCGTTGTTACATTAATATATGGGTTATAGTCAAGAAAAGAAATTTATCCATCCCAACTGGGTGGGCTACAAATAAACGCAAGAACTCACCTCCATAAATGTCATCTTTGTTTAGCCCGTGATAACGTTGAGGGAACTGAACGTATCCTAATGTGGGTCGAACTATCGGATCAGAAATATAGCACAACGCCTTCTTAGGTGTTTGAGGATCATTAGAGTACATGTCACAATCTTGAGTAAGGATTATCGGGGCATTGGTCATAACACCCGATACACGAAGCTTCAGAAAAAAACAATAATAACTATATCCTTAGTTTGAATAAAAAAATCCATGTAAGCAACTAATTTTAAGTATGATTAACTCATTAAGATTTTATCATTAGCGAACGCCATTTTTAGTGAAGCATACAAACTTGCACATAATAGATTAAAGAATCTTTATATCTAACGGGCAAATTACATAAAAAGATACTCAATTTAAAGGTGATTTTCAATCAAGTTATCCCATGTTTTTCGGCATAAAAAGGTAATTAATTATTATTTTTTTTGTGTGTGTGTGTGTGTGTGTGTGTGTGTGTGTGTGTGTGTGTGGCTAATTTAGGTATTTTCATTAAATATTTACTGAACATCCGTTAAATTTACATTTCAAGTCAGCTGACGCCATGACCACCAATCACCGTCGCTACCACGTCCGCCGCCACCAACCCTGCCCACCACCACCACTACCAAGAACCGCCTCCACCACCACCACTACCAAGAACCGCCTCCACCACCAACCCCGCCCTCCACCACCAGCCCCATCCACCAACGCCAGCCACTCTAACACCACCACCAGCCCATCACGTAGGTGGGTATGGTGGTGATGGTGGCAGTGGTTTAGGTTGGTAATGACGACAGTTTTGGTTAGCAGGCTCGGATATTAGCTTGATATGGAGTGTTTTAATTATATTAGCAAGGGACTGCTATGTACTAAGTATGACTTCTTCAATCCGATGTGGGATGAACTTTGCTGACCATGCCTTCATGTTTTCCTACTATTTTTTGGAATTGCTTGTCCCATATCTAATTCATGAGAAATGATGTTTTATTTTATATGAGTTTGAAATACCAAAATATCAGTATTTGCTAAAACTGCTATAAAAACATGTCACAATTTTAATTTAAATACGGCATAGGGCCCCAAAAATCCACAGGACGACCCTGTTGGTTAGGGGTGACATTGGTGGTGACAACAGTATTGAGTGGCGATGGTGAGTGACGTTCAGATAAATCAATGATGGTTGGGAGTTGGTGGTGGAGGCGGCGGGTGGTGGCGAAGGTGGTTGGTGGTGGTTGTGGATGGGATTGGTGGTTTGCGGCGGTAGTGGGTGGGGTTGGTGATGGAGGCACACGGTGCTTGGTAGTGGTGGTGGTGGGCAGGGTTGGCGGTGACGATGGTGATTGGGGGTGGCGGTTGCGGTGATGGACTTAAAATCTAAAACTTAACGGATGATCGTTAAATTGAAAATACTCAAGTTAGCAAAATGAACAAGTTGACAACCTTTTTATGTAACTTTGATTAAAGGATTAATTTCATATATCACCCTACTTTCTTGATTAATTTCATATATACCCAAATTGCAAGTATTGAATGCATAATATACAATGTTTTTAATGCATGTTTGAGTATATATGAAAATTTCAAAAAAAATGAGGGGAGATATGAAATTGCCCCTTGATTAAAAATGACTTCTAACTTAGTATATGTATATTTTTTCCATTTGTTTTTAAGTTATTTTCTCAAATGAATATTAAGAACAACTTTTCAATTATATTTCTATCTAGATGTTGGTTTACGGGACCAAAACAATCAATTATATTTCTATCTAGATGTTGGTCCAATAGAAGTTATGGGACAAAAACAAGTTATATAAAAGAAAGTTTTGGAATATTACCAAAGTATTGAGAGCACCAGCCTTGAAATGGTGTGGAGAATTTTTGTTTTTTTCTCGCGACACATACACAAGATTTGGCATAGATTGTCCATTTCTATCTTTTTCTTTAGCACTCTCAGTCAATACCTATCACCATACAATTCGAATTATCAACGCACTTTTGGAACCACACATATAGTCGTTGTTATATTGATTAATATATGGGTTATAGTCAAGAAAATAANTCAACGAACTTTTGGAACCACATATATAGCGTGTCGTTGTTACATTAATATATGGGTTATAGTCAAGAAAAGAAATTAATACCTCAATAATTGCAGGATGGTTTGAACGAGTAAACCCTGAAGTTCGATATTTGTTGAATGTATGTTGTCGTTGTTCGTCGGTAATATACTCACGATATACTTCACCTCTTTCCACAACATTTTCGACCTTTATCTTCATGGCATCATATATTGCCTGCGATAACAAAATACGGACATCAACATCATCAACTACCGTCCGGATTAGAAGTCTGTGGGGTATGATCTTTTCTTTAAGCAAAATTAAAGCTTGCTAGCTGAAGAAATACAAATTAGTATGTTTTCTGGAAATAATATATAGCGAAATATGATAAGTAACGTACCTAATTTTATTTTATTTTGTTGTTGTTGAAAAGGTTAAGGATATGATATATACTACGTAGTTCAGAACATTTACAAACAGTCAAACTCGAAAGACATGCACATGACTAAGGAGGTGTTGATAAAAACTACAAAAATACGTTTGATCACAACCGGCTAGCTACCGGCACGTTGCGACGCGCGTATCATATAACTAAAAATTTCCAAGCGATTAACATGAATAGGAAACAAAACATGCTACACCTTCACCATTTAAAAAAGTTCAAATTACTCCAAACCAACTATTTAGGGAAAATGTACATATCAAAGGATAAGACATTATCCTATCTACTCCAAACTATTTGATCACAATTTATGAACGAGTTAATTGCATTTTTGGCCCCTGTGGTATATGGCCAAATTGCAGATTAGGTCCATAAAACTTTGAAAGTGCACTGAACGTCCTCATTTTAAAGTTGCTGTTACATGTTTGGTCTCTGGGCCAAAGTTAAATGACTAAACTACCCCCTCTTTCCATGGGGACCAAAAATGCAATTTAGTCATTTATATTTTCTTTTCATTTTTTACAAGCTACGTCCTTGTTATTTGCACACAAAGTCACATTCAGTCATTTTTTCAAATTTCTCTCACGAATCATCCCAATTGTTGTTAAATTTTTCCGTTTTCGTCCTTGTTGCCAACGATCGTTAGTATTTAGCGTTTCGTCTGTTATTATACGTTTGTGCCCATTTTCTTACATTTTTGTTTGTTTTTAAACCTTTTCTTTAAGTTGTGATTGCAGATGCTCTAATAACCATGCATTTAAAGGGTATAAACGTTTTTGCTCTAGAACTTAGAGTGTGTTTGGTATGAGAGATTACACGTGGGGTCAGGTATTGCATTGAATAGAGATGTTTGGTTGTCATATAATTGAGTCTTGGTGTTGCTATCATGCCCAAATATCTTCTCTATGTAAATCCCTAGTGTATTGTTTGATTGTGATGCTAGCTTCACTTATTTTTATCTAGAAATTCATGCATCGCATTTTTAACCACATATCAATTTGATGCTTTATTTAATTTATCATCTTTGTTGACATTTTAATCATAAAATATTATACTCCCTCCGTCCCAAATTAATAGTTAACGTCTTTTTTTAATGTCTCAATTTAATTGTTCATTACTAAAATAGATAAAGAAGTTTGATCGAGTTTACTATATTACCTTTGGTGTTAAGGGCATCCAATATGGTAAACCTTTGTAAAGGTTTATAATTGTGTTATGACATTAATTAATAAACCTTTTTGTTTTATAAACCTATTCCCACTATGTATAAACCTTTTCAAGTTTTATAAACATCTCACATAATTCAAATGCATTAAATTATGAAAAGGTCCAATATCTTAGACCTCTTCATGACACATAAGCATGAAATAGATGTTCACTATGGTTTACAAGTTTTTAGACCTCTTCATAATTTTATAAACCTTTTCATAAACCACCATAGTGGATGCCCTAATATTACAAACTTTAAAGAAAATATTAATTAACTAGTTAAGGGTAAAACTATCTTTCTGTAAAAAGTAAGAGAGAGAAAGCAGTAATAATTATACTTTTCTTAAACAGTGTGTTTTTTTATGCACAATTATTTTAAGATGGAGAGAGTATATATTTTCAATCTAACCATTATTTAAATAAGAGTAATGCGTGATGTACAATGCTATTAAAGCAAAGTTTGAGGAAATATGTACATATTAATGTATATATGGGGATGTATGTAAATGCTCATTGTTTTTTATTGTTTAAGTTATTCATTTATTAATTTTGTAGACATGTCTATAGAATAAGTGGGTGAATGTAAAAAATTAGTAAAAAAAAAAACAACCTGTAATCTAAATAAACTAATGAATAAAGTGAGTTGATTATGAGTAAATCAGTGTCCACTAATTAACCTACTAGCTCCGCTCTAGATAAAACAATCTGCTCTTTATGAAAGGAGTAAGATACAAGCCGAGAAAGTACTCATTCTAGACTTAACCTTCAGCATAATACCTATATTTCTTTATCATAAAATAATCGTTACATTTTTTTTTATCTCTTTGAAAATAATTTTTAAAATCAGATAACGCCAGCTGATCGAAGTGTCAAATTTCTCTAGTTGCAGAAAATGGACCTAACCGCGAGTTAATAAATGACCATGTCCACTAGCTTGGCCTAGTTGCAGAAAATGTCAAATTTCTCTGTAGTTTCATTATCTTAATTTATACGTACAATACAAATAAACATGAATGGAAAATCTTATGCTCACAGAATTTATTGATTTATTATCTATACACTTATCATAAGTAGAAAGTGGTCGGGGATGTCTACGCCCCATAATGAAACTATTTGTGGGAAAAAAAAATAAAATAAAAAATTACAAGTGATAAAAAGTATACAAATTATATAGTCAATGTTGCTGATTCCGTTGCTTAGTTGTTAAGTGCTCTTCGAGCTTCTTGTTAATCTTAATAAAATGTTCGTCGTTAAAAAACAACTTGTCAATATTAGCAAAAACATTCATACGGCTATATTAGCAAGAACACTCATGCAAACCACTACATGCAACTCATTAACGTAAACAAAGAGATACTATATAAAACCTTAACGTTGTCAATATTACCTTAATCTCTTCACAATCAAACTCATCCTGTCCATGGTTGTGGGAGCTAAAATAAGCTTCGGGACATCTATCAACAATATTATTATCCCTACAAAACGGTAACCAAATCTTTGCAAACTTTGCAGCTTCAGTAAAAGCAAAAAATGTCAATTCAGAACCACCATCATCAGACACATAAACTGACAGCTTCTCAGGAGGATAATCATATGCCATCAAAGACAAAGCAGTGTTGACAACGTTCATGGGTGGTTCTTTATACGGATCAGCCGTACATATGAATATATCTATGCTAGGGTAATCTTTTTTGCTTAGGGTTTTTTCAAGGTTTTCAGGGTAGACTTTTCGTATAATGGGACGAAGGCGAAAAGAGGTGGTGGTGGCCCACATGAAGGCAAGGATGATGTCGGAGATTAGGAGGGTGGTGGTGGTGATGACTGAGATTATGGTGGTGGAGTGGTGGATAAGTGTAAAGATATGGTGGTAGATAAGGGTAAAAATGGCACATGTGTAAATAATTGCAAATATTCTGTTGAAGGTCGTGCATGGCAGGTGTTTGTATGTGTGAAGGGGTTCTCCCATTTTTCCCTTAGGTTTGGAGATATTGTTTGTGGTATATCACTATTTATAAGCCTCTTGCCCAACTATATGATCGGGGACAGAACGAGGACCAAATATAACTGGGTCCACAAATTTTTTGAAACCGTAATATAGAAACACATTTCGATAGACTGAGTGTATTAAGGAAAAATTGATATTTTTGTCAAAAATTAACAATATGTCGAAAAAATCCATAAAGGTCCCGGGCACCCGCAAGAACCCCCGTATAATATATGATAGAGACTCGGGAAGTCACTACTAAATATAGTGTTCAGGTAAATGGGTGAGGTTTTTTAGTTCAAGATTAGTCAGTAGGGATTGGTGTTTGAGTCAAATATATGTGGCATAATGAGGTATATATCATGCAACTACTTCCAAACCATTACAGTACTGCCACCCTCAAGATATTTAGGTACGTAATAAGGTTAGGAATCACGTAACTGTTTGCCACCCGGCCTCAAGATATTTACGTAAGGTTTCGAAGGGTCTATGTCTGGCCATTAATTGACCCACGTTGATGATGTTTTTGATGATGTTGGCTTCAATGTTTAGAGTTGAGTAGGAAAAATGGTTTTTGAATGTTTTAAATTTTTTACCGAGTAGCTCTTAAGTACTCCCGCGACTCGATACAAAGTTCTTTTTCCGAATATCTACGTAGCGTGTAAGGTAGTGCCAACACATATATAATTACTAGAGTAATTAGTTATGTCTCGATACAAAGTTCTTTTCGAGCTTTGCTTAACTGAGCATGGTTTTAAAGCATAATTTCAGTTCAAGTTATTCAAAACTCAAATATTGCTCGAGCAATATATATATATATATATATATATATAGGGTAAGGATTCAGTGAGAAGAAAACTTGAAATGAGAAGAATGAGAAATAACTATAATCATATATTTGAGATGCATCGACTTGAATTAGATGTATCTCTAATTATTTATATGCATCCCAATTAGTTTGGAAAGTGATTTTGAAGTGAAAAAGATGCAAAGTAGTATTAGCAACAAATTTGACCCGCAGAGGACGAAAAATACATAGGATTCTTTTAACTTGATGAAATGCATCTAATATATGTATATGCATCTATTTTTTTGTTAGAAAGTATATTATGATGCATCTAAAAGATTAACGATGCATCTAATTCAAATCGATGCGTCTCTAATGTGTAGTTATAGTTATTTCTCATCCTTCTTATTTTAAAGTNAGAAAACTTGAAATGAGAAGAATGAGAAATAACTATAATCATATATTTGAGATGCATCGACTTGAATTAGATGTATCTCTAATCATTTATATGCATCCCAATTAGTTTGGAAAGTGATTTTGAAGTGAAAAGGATGCAAAGTAGTATTAGCAACAAATTTGACCCGCAGAGGACGAAAAATACATAGGATTTTTCCAACTTGATGAAATGCATCTAATATATGTATATGCATCTATTTTTTTGTTAGAAAGTATATTATGATGCATCTAAAAGATTAACGATGCATCTAATTCAAATCGATGCGTCTCTAATGTGTAGTTATAGTTATTTCTCATCCTTCTTATTTTAAAGTTTCTTCTCGTTTGATCCTAAGTCTATATATATATATATATATATATATATATATATATATATATATATATATATATATATATATATATATATATATATATATATATATATATATATATATATGCAATACGAAAGTGTGACGAGACGTCCACCTGAAGTTTGAGCTTAACATAAATTCTTCAAATCTAGTTTTAGCTCCACTTAACTCGATCGTCTGCAATACTAGATAACTTGTCCCTTTATAATTAAATCACACTATCATATTCGCTTTATGTTTATCCGAATAATAAAAAACGAATATTCATCATATATATATCGCTTCAATCTCGTCTTTTAAATTTTACTAGACGCCAGTAAAAGACCGTAAATTTGAGTAAAGACACATTGACTTGTCGTTAAGCGTTTAAGTTATTAATATTTCCATAACCACACTTTAGCTCGTCATTAATTTATTGTTTATTTTCTAAGGCTTAGATAATCACTTCCTTACGTGGAAAACTTCTCAACTACTCAAGTATCTTTGAGCAGAAAACGTTAACAAATATGCTAATCATGATTCATCAATAATTGTATTATATCTGTTTCAAGTAGTCATAAATAGTCACTAAGATAATAATGTTGTTAGACCGATTAAGGGTAAATTGATCCTTGATTAGGATTTGAATGTAGGATAGCATAAGTGTAAAATGAAGTTGCTAAATGATAAAACATTTAGGGAGTTATTTATAGTTTTTCAGAGACTAAAAAAAGTATCACCACTTCCTGATGCAGAACTGAGTAAGTGGTCTTTGAACCAAGAAGAAGATGATAGAGTCTGTGAGTAATAAGAATAACTCACTAACTCCCTGAAATCTCCTCATCAATTAAAGACATTCTGAACTTAGAAATTTATGAAAAACTAGAACGATACCCGCGCAATACGACGGCGAGTATCGTGTGATTATATTTTGCGTTATTTGGTTACACGTTTAGTTGTCTTCATACTTTATAATTAGGGATATTAGAGATTGCTAAACCAAATAATTTTATTTTGAACAACGAACTGATTCCTAACAAACTTCCTAACCAACTTGCTCCCTAACAAATTAATTTTGAAATATTTCCATAATAAGCAAGAAAAAAGTCTGAATTTTAAGCCTTTCTAATTATAGAATAGTCTCAAATGCATTATAATGTAGTATAGATATGTAAATCCCTGAAACAATAAGGGGGGAACTTTTTGAGAAGATAACTAGAAAATCACTTATCACAGAAAGTTAAAAACAACACAAGAGTTGGTAGAAAAATGAAAATAGTTGTCAACAATGTTTCCTAAAATGGGATTGGATACATTCCAAGAATAGAAACATTTTATGTAGTAAGGTGGCATTATACTTTACAAGTTAAATGCTCCATATGTTGCTTTTATCCCACAAGTATCCACCTCGTATTGTGCCTATAGAAGAGAATGTCTCAAAGGAGTAAATGATTATCTCTTGCAATTATGTGACAAGCATACAAGAGATCATTTACTCCTCAATAGAATTAAGTCCTTGAATACATTCGGAGTGTTAGCATAGTTCTTGCATAAACATTAACTTTAGTTTTTGTTTACGTTAGTGAGGAGATCACAAAATTTTGTCATTCAACTTAGATTATCGTTCCGCAAAAATCATAAGTAAATTTTTTGACTCATTTTTATTAAGAATTTAAATGTTGAAAACTCTTGTGTACGTCTTTACTTAATTGTTTATTATTGAAAAAACGTTCTTGTATTTGTTATTACACACGAAAGTTTGTTAAGTAACGTACTTTAATATCATTGTAAGTTTGTAACCAACCAAAAACAATTTTTTTTTATTAATAAACATTTTCGTGACAAAAATGGAATGATTGATGAATGTTCAATTTATTTTGATACATTTAATAATAAGCTAGTAAAACTTCTCATCTTTACTTTAATCGAACGATGATATAAAACAAAGGTGATGAAAAACACGTTTATAATTATTAAGTCATTTGGTTACATGTGTCGATGAATATATCCATACGCACGTAGAGATTCATTAGCCCCAACGACCATGTTAACTATTTTGCCACTCGAATTTTATTGAGTAGTAGGAAATATTACCAATGGTTCTTATTGTAGTTAGATATGATAAGTGCAAGATGAAAAAAATTGTTAGTTCAATAACTGCTTAAAACATGTGAGATACACTTTTAGTGTATATGTTGTGAGAGAGATACTTGTCTTTCAAAAAATATAAAAAGCAAAAGATCTGTAACAGTATGAGTCTTTATATAGAAAGGTTTTTTATTTTTATTTTTTTATTTTTTATTTTTTATTTTTTTTTTTTTTGTACTAAAAACTATATTAAAAAACGCTAGCAGGAAACTAGCAACAAACAATTACATAGAGTTACAAGCCATGATAGGATCTTGAAGGAAACCTATCCAGTTGATCCTAAGCTTGCTATTTCTATTAGATAACCAAAAAAACGATGTAGAAACAATCGAATAAAAAAAGTAACGCCTTCTTCGGTTTCTCCTCTTGGAAAACACTGATTTCTAAACTTCCAGATACTCCAAAATGTCGTTCCAACAACCACATGCAACACTTTCTTCGCCAAAGTGTGAATCCGAGAATCATCCACCAACGACAATAGCTCTCTAATCGACAACACATTGGGGAAATCTAAACTCCTCCATCGACCAACGAGAGCCCACACATCCCGAGCGATATCATAATGCAGCATCAAATGATTAATCGTCTCATCCCCTGTATCACAAATGCCACATTGATTAGATTGAACAGTAATACCTCTAGACATCAAATTCATTCGTGTGGGGAACTTGTTCAGAAGCATTCGCCATATAAAGATGATTACTTTGGCTGGCAACTCTTTTAACCATCTAGTTGCATAAGTATCCAACCACAAGGTCCCTTTATCTATCAAATTTCTGCCACATTTCACCAAGTAAAGGCCATCACCATCACCCGTCCATATCCACCTATCACGATGGTTAGAACTAACATGGGTCTCGAGAAGGCTCAAAAGAGTTACCCATTGTTCTTCTTCAGCTCCCCCTCTCGGGTTCCTTCGCAAAAAGAGAGCATGGAGAGCAAGATCAAGCCTATTTGCAACAACAAACTCAGGATCTTGGTCCAGATTGTAAACACATGGGTATAGATCTTTTAGCAAACAAACCGTTATCCAACTATCCTCCCAGAATCCATGCCATCCGCAACTCTGCGCTTAATTAAAACGTCCAAATGCACATTCTTTTTTTCAAGTTCGCGAGGTACTTTTAGGATGTTGATCCAAAGAGAACCATCATTACCCTTTGGCTCTCTATCATGAACTCCACCATGGTGACCAAATAAAGATTTAATGACTAAAACCCAGAACGCAGATGGGTATGACATAAATCTCCATTTCCACTTAAACAAAAGAGCTCTATTGAAACCGTAAAGGCTTCCAATACCCAAACCTCCGTCTTTTTTACTCGCCATGACTTTGTTCCATTTGATCCATGTCATTTTATTCTCGTCCGCATCTGCTCCCAAAAAGAATTTATTTCTAATCGCTTTAAGATTTTGATGACCGCAATAAGAGTTTTGAAAATACTCATATAGTATATCGTGATGCTTCCAAGAACCGATTTCAGTAACGTCACCCGACCACCGACTGACAGGGTTTTGACTTTCCATCTAGAAAGTCGAGTCTTGAATTTGTCGAACAACTCTTTCCAACCTTCAGTTCTAGTCATATTTGCACCCAATGGCACCCACAAATACACAAACGGAATGTTAGAAGCCTCACAACCAATAATAATAGACATATCATCTCTGCACATTGTTCATCCTCAAAATGTAAAAAATGTGACGGCATAGAAGACCAAAAAGGTCAAAACGCTTGCGCGAACAAGTGACACTCATATCAGAGGAAGAATACAACACCTGCAAAAAAAATAACAAATAAAAAAATAAAAATAAAAATAAAAAAATAAAAAATATATAAATATAAAATATAATATAAATTAATGCATCTGAGTATAGAATAAAGGTGCATCAGTTTATTATCAAATTAAAAAATAATTTTATATACAAAGTAATTTCACACATTCTAATAAAACATACACCTCACACATTATCCTATCTTTTGTTAAATTATCTTTTCAAATCCATCCACCTCACATATTTTATTATCTATCAAATCCATCCACCTAACAGATTCTTCTTATTACCTTAAATATACATGCAAACCATTTCAATTCTCAATCAACACAAACATACTTATATTCAAAGATAATATTTTATTGATTTTCTATCTAGAAATGCTTCCCCTAAAATTGATGGTGGCTACCTTTGATTAGCTTATGAATCGCTTGATTCAGTTAAAACATACAAACATCGTGTAACACCCCCAATTTCGTGATACGCAGCGGAATTCAAACTGGGTGTGACTTCATGGCACAACAGTTATAACAATAGAAAACGAACTCTAATTGAGTCGTTTTAAAAGATTTATCATTCGAATTATATAAATATCAGAGATTACAAAGTGAGGTCCCAGATGGTCCCATGTTTACAAATTACATTAAATGAGTTTTCGAATGATAATAGAAATTTATAGCCTTCTTGAGTATCCATGCTCCTCCGTGCCAGCCTCGATCATTATGGACCTGAGATACATGCTTAAAACAGTCAACATAAAGGTTGAGTGAAATTCATAGAGTTTTTAGTTAAGTTGTTGAACACAATATTCGTATATAGCTCACACTCACAGTTGAAAATAAAACAGTTATTATTGCACTAAACTTATGATACCGAAAACGTTAACAGCGCATCAATAGAAATTGATATAATAGTAACAATGGCCCTAATAGGTAATTTGCCATTATACCTAGAGTTCTTCAAATAGAGTGCGTTTGTTTACCGAACTTGGTTAAACAAACGGGGTTTGTCAATCCCGATAGGCCTATCCACATTATTCGCGTTCACTTCACTCGTGATTAATGGTTCATGATAATAGGGACTTAAGTTTGGCAGTAGTGGTACTTAGTGCAAATAATACATTCAGATATAGCATACAGTTTCAAAGCAATGTGTTCGGTTTAAAAATAGCATGTATCCCCCCAAGGGTTTGTAAAACAACTAAGTAATAGAAGTGGGGCTATGAACTCACCATGAGTTGGATGATGTATAATGAGAATGATGGATATGTCGTGAGAACTTCTACGAGCAACCTAGAATAATTGTTGCAACTTAGATTTGGAGTAATGTCTAAGAATACGAAGAATTGCCTATATATGTCTTGCATATTGTTCATGATGTAGTAGTTAGTATATAGTGTAAGTTGTTGTATAAAAATAGTTTATGAAACATGTATAGTTTGTATCTCTCGTACTACCGTTCAGGCCATCAAAATCCAGAAGTCATGCGGTAAACGTTCGAGGAGCTAGGACACTTTAATTCGTAAATCCATCAACTCGTCGATCCGTTTACTCTAATGAACCCCTCACATGAAGATCCCTAGTATTGTAGTATTCGATAGAAAATATATGTTTTTGGTCGTAAAAAGTTACATGTCCGAAGGTTGAATAAACTTTATGAAAGTTTATTTTGAATGAAGATTGTTATCTTTATAAGTTTTTTAAGTCTAGTACGGATGTAATATTACTTGCGAAATCTCATGGTCTATCGATGGAGTAGATCCAAATTGGTTGGTCATGTTATAACTAACACTTTAGTTAATGTTTTTGGTTTAGAAAGTACTAAGGTCTTAGTCGTGGCTTTGCCGTGACTTTGGTCATGGCTACCATGGTCTTGAGACTCATCCTTGGCTTTAGCCGTGGCTGTGGTCTCGACTTTAAGGTCATTAGACCTCTTGGTTTTACTTGATTGTGACGAAAAATATAGTTGCTAAGCTTAATAAGGGGCTGTTAAGATTTTGAAAAATTATCTCATTCTTTATGCGTTTTCAAGACTCGTGGTCTAAAGCTCTTTTGAAGAAAACGTCATTCCGGACAACTTTCGTGTTTTAACTTTTTGATGAAACGGAGCAGAAGTGCCTCGTTTTGCGTGTTTTAGATTCTGTTACATAATGCTATTTGGCAGATTTGGGTTTTTAGTTTTCTAACTTCTTTTGGTCATATCTTTTGACTCATATACTCGTTTTTGATGATTCAAATTGCTATGTTTTCCTTTTTAAGTCCTCTATAACAGTAGGTAGGTGTATCATATCATGATTACATTATTTTGGTCGTGGTTCTCAATATAAGTCACTAGTTTCCTTGTTTATTTAACATAGGTTAACATATAGTTTCCATAACTTGTTTTAAGATTTTTTATACATCATGAACATAACACAAAGACCATATATAGAACGAATGAAACATAATAAGCATGAAAATGATATTGATCAAGAAAGTGTATTAGGGTTTCTTACAACTTTTGGCTTTCTAAAGAAAGGAAGTCAAGTATGAAACTAGGACACTAAACCTATGCTTGCAAACCCTTCACCACAACTCTTGCAAACCCTTGCTAACCTTTACATAACCCTTGTGAAAACCATTTAACCTCAGCCCCTAACACCTTTTGTAGCTCCTAATTCAACCATGGAATCACCAAACAAACTCTTGATTCATGTAGAGACTAACTATGCCTTCAACTTTGGTATGTAACTTCTAACTTGGAAATCAAAGGATCATGGTTTATGGATTTATTGTTGGGCGTTTAAAATGGAGATGAGTTGCTTTTATAGCATGAAGAGGAGGTGCAAGGAAGGTGCCTAGGAAGATGCCTTAAGGAGGTTACATCTCTAGGATATTTTAGTTAGTAGTTTTCAATTTTGCAACTTCAAGTATACTTGTTACCATCTTAGAGATCAAGGCTTTAGATCAAGCCACAAAGACTTGTGACTTAGCATAAAATTTCATTCAAGGTCTATCTTGGATGACTAGATATGAGTTTTGATAATATCTTGCTTTTACGGAGTCAGTTTTGATCCCGTTAATCGCTAACTGTAAGTTGTTAGGTCACGAAACGTAAAACCGGGTACCGTAAAAATATGAAACTTTTAGAAATGATTAAACTTATCAATATACTCATTATTATCTTATAAAAATGAGTTATAAGTTTAATGGGTCGCGAAAACACCGTTAACATTGGAAATCGTAAGCTGAAAACGCGTAAAACGCAGATTCAGAAAAAGTAAAATTCCAAAATTCTTGAGAATGTCACGGAAGGTGAAAAACATATATTTCTCTTGATTTTAATATTGTGTGGACATATCGGGATGCCTAAATGATGTTTAAATCTTAAAGTAATTCTGAGACACGGTTTCGTGATTTTTGTTGAAATGATCCGACGAGTGTCAAACTCTCGGATTATCATTAAAATAGTTTAACTTACAAGAATGTGAAATAAAATTTTCGGAAATGAATAGTGAAAGTGAATAGTAAAAATTCGGGATTGGATAGTAACCTGAAAATGCGAATTGTTACACATCGCCTAAATCTAGTAGTTGGGCGATGTTTGTATGTTTGAACTGATTCACGAGTTTCAAAAAGCATCTCACAGTTTCCAGTGTCCATTCCTAGGGAAAATTTTCAACTAAATAGTTAAACTTAACGCAGGGCATAACAAAACAAAACCCATTGCATATACTGCACATTTATCGCATCTTTATATCTTGAAATGCTTCAACAGGAATCGAAGGTGGATTCTTTTGATTACCTTATGAATCTATGAAACTGATTCAAAGCATCTAACAGTGTCCACCTTCCATTCCTGTGGAAAATTTTCAAGCAGATAACTAAGGCTATCTCGCATAAACCCTTAATGAATTAGTGCCCATAATGATTTGTTTTTGCAGAAACGGCATGCAAATCTATGTTAATTGTGTTTAACATATATGCCATTAAACGACATCAAAGAGTATAACACTAGTGCATCTCAATTGATATTAATGCATCACTATATTATTGTGCTTACAAAAGAATCTAACCTAAACAACCTTTAAGGCATCAAATACTTAATAAAACAGTGCATTAAACATTTAAGGATTCAATTATATCAAATAACAAAATATATAAAAAAATAAACATAAAATAAAATGGAATCAAACATACCTCATACACTTCAAACGAATTTTTGTCCTTCCACTTTTTAACCTCAGTATCACGAATAAAGTACTTTTCAAACAACCCAATCTTTTCAATGTTGACGGATAAGCAATGGGCAATAGAAAAGAAAAGCTCATCTTGAACATCAAAAAACACACTCAAAGTGTACAGCTCAGCGGCATCCCTCTCCAATTTTAACTCAGTACGGTATTCATGTGTCTTATAACGAGTATCATGGTCATTCTTCCGCTTAACATACCACTGGGAATCCATAGCACTATCAAAGTGGCTAAGAAACTCAACTAACGTAAGGTGTGGAGTGGTAAATCTTTCAAAAACATGGTTCTCAGATTCAGACCGTGAAGTCATACGCATTAGTCCATACATGTCTTCATCTCGGAGAAAAGCTGGAATCCATCTAACCCTCATTTCATATATATATATATCAGACAACTACTTATTTTCACTTAGGTCAAAATCAGCAATAATACTGGTCCACTCTTCTTCAAATATACTAGGTGAGATCTGATCATTCCAAACTATCTCACAAAGCCTTCTCTTGAAATCCGAGTTCTTACAAATAGATGAACCAACCTACAAACAAAAAAGTGCATTCGTGTTATAGATTAGTGTATCAGTATTATAAAATTAATGCAGCATAATTAATATAAATATATATACATAATTAATCTAAATATACCTTAGTCGTGAGCTTCTGCATAATGTGCCACATGCACAACCGGTGACGAGCATTTAGGAAAACAACAGCAATCGCTTGCTTCATCGACGGGTCCTGGTCTGTAACAACAACCTGTAGGTCAGTAACAAATGCCTTTTGGAATGCCCGAAGCAGCCACTTGTAGGAAGATATAGTCTCATCAGAAAGAAGGCCAGCTCCGAATGTCACAGAATAGTTATGGTTATCTATACCAGTGAATGGTGCAAAAACCATCTTGTACCTAAAAAAGAAAAAACATTTGTAATGTTGTTGTTAAAAAAGTGCATCAGTATTTAAAAAAAAAAAAAAAAAAAAAAAAAAAAAAAANAAGGTGCATCAGTGAGTATATAAAAAAAGGTCAGGACAAAAAAATATTACTTGTTAGATCTAAATGTGGCATCAAAAGACACAACATCCCCAAAACGCTTATAATTCAACTTTGCCACATTATCAGCCCAGAACAAACCACTCAACGAATCACCTTCACCCTTGTATTAATCCAAAAAAACCCTTCATAATCATTTTCCAAGTTCTCCAACTTCTCAACCGCCATCTGCGCGTCACGGTGTCCAATAAAAACATTCATGTCTCGCCTGAAATTCTTGCAATCAGCCACAGTCGCTTCAACATTCTCAAACCCTCCATAAATTTCTTTCATTAGCTTAAAATCCCTAACAGGTCCAACGTTAGAATTTGACTCTTGCATAAGGAAATGCTGTTTGTAGTAACCTAAATCCCGTGAGTTCATCAAAAACTGCATACCTGTTGCGACACTAGAGGGTGATTATTCTCTTTAACAAACCAATAAACCTCATACCCATCGCCCTCGATCTTCCTAACCCTCATAAAAGCCAAACAATCAGTCTTACATGAAGTATTTTTTCTAAAAGGCTTCTTAACAAAAGCACCGCTATCTTGAGACATATTAATACCTTTCCCTTTGTCAACGCACTTACCTTTCCCTTTGTCAACGCACTTACATTTACCCTTGCTACGTTTGTCAACCTCATAATCCGACTTATGCTTATCATATTTTGAATCTCTCTTCTTACCACCTTTCCTACAACTGAAGTATGTGATAATGATATCATTGGAATCGCCCCTACACTCGGTTCCAAGCTTAATATCAAACCAATTAATTTCGAATAATGCCTATAGAAGTTATAAGCCTGAGTCAACGAAACAAAAACAGTTTCTGTGCTAGGCTTCTGAGCAACACCTACTTCAGGAATCCATTTCCTAGAAGCGTCTACACTATCATCAGAACGGCAAACCACATCTCTAATACTAGTAACGTCTATACTACCAACAGACTCGCGAACAACGCCACTAGAAGACGAACTACAACTAGAACTAGAAGTTAAACTAAAACTTGACATCAAACCTATAAAATATAAAAAAAAATATACGTAAATACAGTTATGATTCAAATCAGTGCATAAACATATTGATAACAAGAGAGAATTATTTTGCTTTCTATTGATTTTTCTAAATATGTTTACAACCAGAGAACAACCATTATATATACATAATACAATGATCTAATTAAGGAAAATATGGTTGCTACATTTGAAGAATTAGAAACCATACATCACCCCTTGATTTAAGGGATATGATGTGATTATCCTCAAATCATGTTGATCTCATTAAATAACTTCCTTTTAACACTCCCCCTCAAGTTGAATGGTGGGATTTCCGAAATTCAACTTGCCCAGACATTTATGCAAGGATCTCTCGTTAACAGCTTTTGTTAAGATATCAGCAAGTTGATCTTCTGACCGAACAAATGGATTGTGATAATCTTAGCTTCCAACTTTTCTTTGATAAAGTGGCGATCTACCTCTATGTGCTTTGTTCAGTCATGTTGTACAGGATTTTCTCATATTTGAATAGCTGCATTGTTGTCACTTAATACCTTGCCGGATTCTTATGGAGGATATCCTATCTTGGTTAGTAATTTTCATACCCACAACACTTCAATTATCCTTTTGCAATTCCGCAGAACTCAGCTTCTGCACTTGATAGTGCTATCACCATTTGTCTCTTGCTACACCATGTGACGAGGTTCCCACTAACTAGGGTAAAGTATCCTGAGGTAGATCTTCAGTTGTTTTTATCTCCGGCCCAATCCGCATCGGTGTATAACTGAGTTTCGAGATGACCGTTTGGTTTGAATAGAATTCCATGTACTGTCGTTCCTTTGGGGTATCTTACGATTCTTAGGACGGCTTCCATATGAGCCTTTTGTGATTGATGCATGAACTGGCTTACTACTCCCACAGCATATGCTATATCGGGTCGAGTGTGTAAGAGATATATTAGCTTCCCCACCATTCATTGGTATCTCCCTTTGTCGGTTGGATCTGTTGTTTCTTCATTAGAGAGCTTTTGATTCATGATCATCGGGGTCTCTACAGGTTTACAATCAATCATACCGGTTTTTGCCAATAGATCACAGACATACTTTCTCTAGTGCATGAATATCCCTTGTTTTGATCTCAGAACTTCAATTCCAAGGAAATATTTGAGATTTCCTAGGTCTTTCATTTCAAATTCTATAAACAGGCTCTTCTTAAGTTTGGTTATTTCTTCTTTGTCATCACTTGTAATAATCATATCATCAACATAGATTATTAGACAGGTTATGAGAGTGCCCCTTTGTTTGATAAACAAGGTGCGGTCTGAGTTGCCTTGTTTGAAGCCATACTTCTTCATAACCAATGTGAATCTTCCGAACCATGCCCTGGGGGACTGTTTTAATCCGTGGAGAGATTTTTTCAGGAAACAAACTTCTCTTTCTGCGAACCTATTTGTAAATCCAGGTGGGCTTTCATGTTAACTTCCTCTTTCAGTTCTCCATGTAAAAATGCATTCTTCACATCAAACTGGTGTAAGGGTCATCCTTTATTTGCTACAATGGAGCAAAGAACTCTGACGATGTTGATCTTTGCAACCGGAGAAAAAGTTTCCGAGTAATCAACCCCGTATGTTTGTGTGTAACCTTTAGCTACTAATCTTGCCTTGTACCTTTCAATTGTACCATCGGGTTTGTATTTGATTGTAAACACCCACCGACACCCGACAATTTTTTTTCCTGGTGGCAAGACACACTTTCCCCAAGTGTTGTTCTTTGTAAGAGCTCTCATCTCATCTTCCATCGCGTTTCTCCATTGTCTTGATTTTAAGGCTTGTTCTATGTTCGTCGGGATTTCTTCATAATATAACGAGGAGTCAAACGCCTTGGCTTGATTGGATAGATCTCCTTTGGCTACACCTAGAGGTGGCAAAACGGGTGGGCACGGGCTAAAACGGGCATGGGTTAAACGGGCACGGGCCAAATGGGAACATGTTATACAAATCGCTTTATAAAAGACTAAAAATGACGATAAAAATTCCTTAAACATTATACTTCATTTATATTTAAAAAATTAAATATATTGTAAATATAAGTTTTTCTTTAAAAAAGATTATAATGTTTTCCAATTAAAAGAAAATATGTGTCGTTAGTGCCCATTTAACTTTTTAATGGGCTAAATATGCCCATTTCAATAAAAAGAGGGGGCTAAATGTGCCCAAGTCTTTTACAAAGTGGCCAAAATTAGCCATTTTTTTTCATTTTCGACACAAATTGACACCTCTAGCTATACCAATTAACCAAATTTATGTGAATTTTTCTACTATAAACAGGTTATTCTTTTTCCCAGTAATCTATATATGTCACTTTCTAACAACATTTTGAAATCAAATTTATTAAAAAGCAATATACTAAAATGTTAAAAGTAAATCTATACTACTTATAAAGCATTTAGCAATCTCTATCTTCCAATTTTTTAAGATTTCCATATATAGATTTTAAGTAAATACAACTAATTAAACTATATGTACAATTACTTTATGCATAAACACCTACACATATTGACTGGTCAACATTTTTAATTAATGTCATATTTAAAATACCCCATTTGATAAAAGGTATAATTAATAAAACACAATGTACAAACTATTTGAAGCACATATACAACTAATAAACATTATTCAACACATACAATTAATACACTATTTAATTCATCATTTCATCAAAATATACAATCATTTAACTAAAATGTACAATCTAATAAAGCCAATAAGCCAAGCACTTAAAAATAAAGCCATTAGGCTGCCCGCAGTGGTCGGTCGACCGACCGGTTCGGTTGCCGCTGCACCGACCGAGGAATGAGGGTCGAACCGGGTCGGTCAGCTCCAAAATTGACGAAGGGTGATTGTGCTGAAGGAACGAATCAAGATTTTGTTTGTGGTATCTTCGGTTAACATGAGATGGAATTATACCAGTGCCTTAACGAAATTATTGTTATTTGTAAATTAATTGTTTAGTAAAAGTATGGCCGCATAACATCNCGGTCAGCTCCAAAATTGACGAAGGGTGATTGTGCTGAAGGAACGAATCAAGATTTTGTTTGTGGTATCTTCGGTTAACATGAGATGGAATTATACCAGTGCCTTAACGAAATTATTGTTATTTGTAAATTAATTGTTTAGTAAAAGTATGGCCGCATAACATCACATTGTTAGAAAATATACTAACATGGTAACCGTCGCCGCATCGCGCGGGTACCCTACTAAATGATCGGCTATATTACATTTGTTGTATTCTGCCAAAAGAGTGTATTGTGTAAGCAAGCAAATGTAACTCTCTCTCTCTTATAAATACTACTAGCACTTTACAGACTTAAATTTAATTTTCACCACTTCTCTTAAATGGCAATGGAGACTTCAATGGCTGTCAACAGATGTGACAGTTAACACTTGTTCGAAGAAACCTACCAAAGGTGGCTGGAAATCCGCCATTTTCATCGTATGTACTAAGCTCTTTGGTCAAGTTTTTCTTTTCTAGCATCTTATTAAGTGTTGTAAATATCGGTCTTGGCGGCCGATAAATATATCGCTTATCGGTGGTCAACTGATACGATTTTTCACTAATCGGTAAAAAAAAAAAAAAATCGGTTTTGCTCAAGATCGGTCAAGATCAATCAACTATCACTTAGATCTAAACTGAAAGGTATTCGTCACGAAAAAGAAAGAAACAACCATCTGCCTACCTGAGACCCGTACATACATAGAGTGTATTTGTGTTTGAGGTTCGGTTATCAACAAAAGGAAACAAGTTTGGTTGGAAGTATCAAAGAGCGTGCTTATCAGTCGGATTTTATCTAAAACAAAGGACGATCAGTGTTTGAACTTTTTTTTTTGGCATTTTAGGCTGCTGTAGCGAAAGGTTCATTTAGAACTATTCCCTGTCTATTGGACGTGTTGATGGGATATCAGGAAATCTCGTCAATTACCTAACAATAGTTCTAAGTGAACCTGACGTTGCTACAACAGCCCAGAATGTCAGCGTATGGCATGGCGTCTCGGCCATCTTTAACCTTATTGGTAGTTTTTTAGCGTATTCTTATTTTGGTCGATTCAACATGATCATCTTCGCATCGATTACCTATCTCTTGGTATGTTTTTTTGTATTCAGATACCATCAGTTTCTTTGATTTCTATATGTTATCATACGTATCTCTAAACATGCCTAACCTTATACTAGCTAGTTGTCTTATGTATCATGCATGATGTAACTTCACAAGTAATGATATAGCAGATGCTCTAAGTACATACGCAAAAAAACATGGTTTAGATTAAGCACGGTTTGGTTTCTTGGATCTATGACTCAAACTCGAAAAACATAGAGAATTACAGTTCTACACAAGTTATCTTTGCGTTTAACCGATCATTCAAGTTATGTTATGAGCAAATTTGATGTTTTTAACATTTTAACCAACTACAAATTTTGATTAAAAAACGACCTCACTTCGTACCTATCTCGCAACTAGTTACACGTAGAGGTGCATTTTTATTTACCCTTTATTGAAAGAAAAAGGGATTAAGTCGTAGAATAGCAATATACTTTTCAAAATGTCTCGTTTTGGTACGTGTACTTTTTTTTGTTCCACTTAATGCAACGAACTTTCCATAAGTGTTCCATTTTGGTACGTGTACTTTTTTTAACTTTGTTTAAGTCGTAGAATAGTAATGTACTTTTCATAAGTGTTCCAATTTGGTACGTAATCCACGTACCAAATTGGAACACTTATGAAAAGTACATTGCTATTCTACAACTTAAACAAAGTTAAAAAAAATACACGTACCAAATTAGAACACTTATGGAAAGTTCGTTGCATTAAGTGGAACAAAAAAAAATACACGTACCAAAACAGGACAAAACTGAAAGTACATTGCTATTGTATGACTTAATCCCAAAGAAAAATATCTGTAACACTTTTTTCGTGCAATTTGTGTATTAGGGACTAGTTACATGTAGAGAGATCAAGGCCCTCTCTTCTGTTAATTTCTTCTAATTTTTTTTTGACGTAATGATGCGATGCCTCCAACTCATCAGTAGAAGCATTACACTACACCATTCAGCGCTATTCGCGACAACGCAATGTTGTCGCTATAAGTGGAAAAGTTGTCGCAATAGGTATATTTGTGACAACATGTTGCCATTAGAAGCGTTGTCGCGATAACCGCGTCGCAATAAGTTATTGCGACAACTTTTTCACCTATTGTGACAACAGGTTTGACCAAAAGTTTGACTTGTTGACTCGTGTTTTTTTGTGACAACACATGTCGCGACAACATATTGTTACTAGAAGTTTGCCTTTCATTGACCCATTTTTTTTTGTGGCAACCTTTTTTGTGACAACATGTTGCCACTAAAGTTTGACGTCTTGTGACAATATGTTGCCACCAAAAAAATTGATTTTCTTTTTTGACCACATGTATAGCGACAACCTATAGTGACAACAAGTTGTCGCTGGAAAAATAAAAATGACTATTAGTAACAGCGACAACATGTGGTGACAACAATGTTGTCGCTAAAAGTGCTATCTGCTGCAAAATAGCTGGGCTGTTTTGTCGCGTTTACCCAGGTTTTCCGCCCCTGTTTTCCAGATTTTCCGCAACCAAATTTTCCAGAATTTCAAATCAACACAACCAATAACTAAAGCAAACTACATTCCATAAATTGTTCAAAGAATACATGGCTCAACGATTTAATTCGACGACATAAACGTAAATTGTTCAACATCATAAACATAAATTGTCCAAAACGACATAAAGGTAAATTGTTCAACACCATAAATAGTTGATTTACTCACTTGCGGGCTCGTCAGCATCCTCTTCTTCATCAACAACGGAGAACAGTGAGGGGTCAAGCTCAGGGAGCGGTGGCAAATCAATGATGTTACGGTCCGCTAATTGTTCATGTAGGTTCACAACATGCTTTCGAGTATCTGTCGCAAACTTCACCAGAGCATTTATTTGAGATTGAGTCATTTGTTGTGCGGGAGCGGGGTGGGAACGTACAGAAGACGACGAAGAACTACCTGCCAACACCCTACCCCGTCACGGGTTAAAGCCTCGTTTAGTTCCCAAGACTTGTGATACAATCTCCTTATCCGTGAGTTGCTCTTCTTGACCTGCTCTAATCTCTAGCATCCGATTCTGTAAAGTCACAAAACGGGTGAAATGAGTCAAAATCCTTTTGTTTACTGTCTTCTTAATTCGTTTTATGCTAGTTTACTCTTAAGTTAAAAGTTACTCCAAAAGTTCTTAAGTTCTTGTTTATTTAATCTCTAGTTAACTACAAGCTTTTCAATAGTTTACTCTTCTTAAACTTTACTGTTTTCAATATCAAAAANAAAAAAAAAAAAAAAAAAAAAAATCTTTTACTGTTCTTGTTGCACCATTAGTTCACAATAGGCATAAATAGGTTAGTAGAATCATAATATTGGTAGGTTCTTAACAAAAAGTCAAATTTCACTTAAAATTCCTAATCTACCTGCATATTGTAATATGTGAACCTGATTTCTTGCATACTGTTAGATTTAGATTAGTTTTAAGTTAATTAAGTGTTATATCATATTTATATTACATGTAAGTTCTGATTTGATCACTAGAAATCCACTTAAGTCAAAGTTGAGGTGCAATCAAAAAGTCAAAGTTGGGTTAAAACTGCCTTAACAGGAAAATTGAGGCTTATGAAATATAAGCCGAAACCAAATAAGCTCATAAGCGCAGAATTGCAGCAACATGGGTGTTTGTTTGCTGTTGCAGCAGTAACCAAACACTCCCGCTGCTGCAACAGGGGTGTTTGGTTGATGTTGTATCAGTAGCCAAACACTCTTGCAGCCGCGGGGGTGTTTGATCTTTTGGTTCCTAAAGCTTTATCAAAGCAGAAACTAGTATAACTTTAGTTCTTGAACAGATTATGCTACTAAATAAGTTATTTTCTTAAATCTTAAAAAGAATGACTTACGTATTTATCTTCAGCGGCTTTGGTTTTCCATTGTCCCTTCTTGTCTCCCTTCTTGTACACATGTTTGTCTTTAAACTGCTCGACAAGGTCCGGGTATGCACCCTTGCCATCAGCCCACTAAAAACACATTAAATTAGTATATGATAATATTGAAACAAATAAAACGAGTATAAAAACAAATATCAATAACGACTTACCTCCTCGTGCCTACTTTGCGCGTATGACTTTGAACCATGATTAGAGGTGTACAATTGTTTGCCTCTATTAGCCTTGTTGGCTTGTGAACGTTTCATGTGCGTCGCTGAAGTGACATGATCACAAAACTTATGCCAATCACTCAAGGACATGTTTTCCGGAGGAAAATTCCGGATCTCCTCCGGGTGCTCGTACCCGCCCTGGTCGACAAAGTGCTCTTTCTTGAATTTATTCTTGCGGTTTCTATAATGATTTCTGAACTCAACACGGTTGTCGCGAAAGATAAAGGTCAAAAGTCTACAATATCAAAGCTTTTGGTGACAACATTGTTGTCACTACAAATCAAAATGTTGTCGCAATAAAAGATAGTCAAAATTTATAAATCGGAATGCCTCTATTTTGTCATGTAGTGATTCTTTTGTGACAACATGTTGTCACAAAAACAAAAAATGTTGTCACGAAAAGTTTTGGTCAAAGATGGATGCCAGAATGCCACTTTTTTGTCGTTTAGCGGACTTGTCGCGACAACATGTGTTGTCACGAAAAAAATTTCGTCACAATAGGTCCAAAATGGTGTAGTGTTACCAGTTTCGGCCCTGGACTCGACATCTTTTCATTTAAATTAAGGATGAGTTATCTATATGACCGTTCGGCTGGGGTCCTAAGGCTTATATACTAAGCCACCCTGAGTGGTTATTTTAATAATTTTGAAAGCAATCAAAATTCTAGATTGAGGTTGATTTTAACTTATGAGCTTATTATGCGGTACTAAGGCTTATTAAATACAATATCAAAACTGCAAAACATAAAACGCTATTTTTGAATATATAAACAACTTATTTGACACAAAGTCTAATTACTACAAGTAAAATGGAGCTATTTATCTGAAAATGGTTATCTAGTATAGGTTATAATGGATAAGTTGATAAGCACGATGCCTTTATAAAAACATGAATCATGAAATTTAGAGTTGGGTGCATATTGAAATCGGCTAAATGTAGAACATGTATGAGTTTCGGTTATAGCTTACTCCAAAACCGATGACAAAGGATGAAAAGAACAAAATTGGGTCGAGTGATTTAATCGATCGTTAGGAGTTGCTGAGTATTTTCTGCACGAGGCCTTATAACTGAAGTTGATGTGAACCAAATTAAGATTTCAGAAAATATTTGAATGTTCGATAAATAGTTTTGAATGTTTGGATCACGACAACAAATTCTACTTAAAACAAAAAATCAACAAAATACTCCAACAATTAAGCCAAAAATCACCAAAAGTAAATTTGATCATAGCAACAACCATTACAAAACTGAGTAAACAGAGCAAGTCAACAAACTGCATTCCTCATACTCTCATAACATCACACTAGTTATTCATAAAAACATTATCCACCACAAACACAATTCCTCAAGCAACCTGAACTTGAATCAATTTGGGCTTCTTAGGCTCAGGTGGAGGCAGTTTCTCGACAGTAACAGTCAACACTCCGTCTTGACAAACAGCCGAAATCTTTTCAATGTTCGCATTTTCAGGCAAAGAAAACTTCCTCATAAACTTACCAATCCTTCTCTCCATTCGAACATGCTTCACCCCTTCCTTTTCTTCCTCTTATCGTTTCCTCTCACCACTTATGACCAACACATTATCATCTTCAACTTGAACCTTGATACCACCTGATTTCAATCCAGGCATGTCCACAATGAAGACGTATGCGTTTGGATATTCCTTCACGTCGGCTGGTGTTGCCGCCATTGCTCTTGCGTCACGTACGTAAGCGTGTGTTGGTCCGGATTTGGTGGATTATGAAATAGATAATTGCTGCTAAAAAAAGTTATCGCTTATGGATGGTTACTTAGTTATCAAAGTAATAAAATAAGAAACACAATTTATATGATTACAAACAAAACTTTTAGAAACTCGGAGTATAGTGTGAAACATAGGGAAGAGATCTAGTGAGAAGAGAAAATCAAATGAGAAGAGTGAGAAATATTCCTGGCCACACATTTCGAATAAGGAAAAAAGAATTAAGTGGAGATGCATCTACTTTTGTAGGTGCATCTAAAATGTGCGGTTGTGGTTTCTTCTCATCCTTCTCATTTTAATTTTATTTCTCATTTGATTCTTACTCTTATTCGTGAAACATAAACGCAATATTTATGTATACGATTGGATCGAATTATATTACAAACAAACCCTTATACTATTTGTTACCTATTTTCACCCTATATGCTTTTCTTCGCAGGGACGTAAGAATTATCAGTGTGTGTATTTTTCCAATAAAGTTTGAAAATGATATCTACTTAGCTTAGTATCAAACTTTAAAACGTATGCAGAACAAATTTACATTAGTTATGGCGCTCTAAGACATGCACGTATATACCCTATGCCTTAAATATATCCGTTTGACAAACAATTCCATACAATTAAAGATTACCAGCCAATCAGCCATATCTAACTTTGTCACATGAGTTAACAACTACTTATATCGCATTCGTTTCCCTAGTTTTCTAGGGGGTAAGAGAATAGACTAATTGTTTGCATATCTTATCTACGTATAACTTTTATAATTCGTACCTACTATGCCAACACCAAGTCACCAACATATAAAGCGTGTCTTAAAGATAACATATAATAAACATCTTACGTATGAACAATTCAACAACTGACCATTAATAATATGTCAACAACGTGACTATCTCAAATCACAAGTCTCAACCCCGAGATGTCTACTTTTCCACCGGAGATCATCGAAGCAATCCTCTTTCGCTTGCCTGCTAAATCCCTCGGCCGGTTTAAATCCGTATCGAAACCATGGTACTTTTTAATATCCAATCCTCAATTCATCAAAACCCATATGCTTCAAAACAAAACCAGTAAAATGATACTTATTTCTGATTCGAAAACACTCTACTCACTCGATATAAACGAGCTTCACACTTATCCAAACAACAACAACGGCGATGAAGATATAACGACAACAGCAACAGAAATAACTTTCCCGCTAGTCCAATATTCCATTAAGTGGGAAAAAATCTTGGGGTCATGCAACGGGCTTGTCTTAGCAAAAGATGAAGATGATGCCATCTTTTTAATAAACCCGACGACACAAGAGGTGAGAAAAGTTCCATCTTCGCCATTTGCACTCCCGTTTGATGAGAGTTTTATCATGCATGGATTTGGTTATAATCCATGCACTCAGGATTATCATGTGATCACGATATCCTTCTGGGATGAAACAGAAAATGAGCATCATCCAGATGATACGTATATGTACGTAAACATTTATAGTTTACGTGAAAATTCATGGATGGAGTTGAGTGATTCACCTTATGATCATGCGTTTGGGAATTTAACTAGTGGGATTCTCGTGAATGAGAACCTCCACTGGTTAACGAGTAGACGGCCTTGCTACACGACCGTTATTGCTGCGTTTAGTTTAGTAAATAAGGAGTTTAATGAGATCGAATATCCTCATTCGATTAATAACGGTAATGGTGTGTTTAATGAGTTGATTGTTGTAGGTGGAAAACTTTGTATTTTTGGTGCTAGATTGGGTAATCATTTATGGGTGATGGAGGAGTATGGGGTGAAGGAGTCTTGGATAAAGATTTGCTTACATGGAATCGAGATTGATCCGGTAAAGCCAATATGTTCGGTTGATGGTAGTGATCGGGATGTTGTACTTGGTGATGAAGATGGAATTGTTGTGTACAACATGGATGATACAAGATGTAGAAATCTTAGGATTGTAGGGGGGCCAAATGGATTTGCTATTGGAGGTACGTATGTTGAAAGCCTGGAATCACCTAAATGTACACCATAAGTATTATTGAATAAAAACATTTTTTGTAATAAAGTTTATGGTTGTTTGTTTGTTATTTAGTAAGCAAGTTCTTGTTATAATGCTAAGGGGATTTTAAATCTATGAGAGCTTCTGAGCATGTGATAAGTTTATGGTATTGAGTTGTAACCCTTTTGAATTTGAATATCATTAGAAGATTTAGAATGTGTTATTGAAGGGACTTACGTAATTACCTTAACTTTTGGACACTAACTGATATAAAAGCAGTATCTCTTGGGTGAAAAATATGTTAAAGTGTGATACGATGCAATCCTTCCCCAGAACCACACTTTGAGGCGATATTCATTTGTTTCCTATGAACCGGGGGAAGTTGGGATTAACCCATAACCTGTTTCACAAAAGTCCTTCCTTTACCGTTCCTACAAGAACATTTGCGATGGAGGTCTATGCGCCGAAAACGGACTCTAAAATTAACGTTTGTAACATTTGAACTTGAAACCTCTTCTAAAATTACTTGCAACTAGTGCTTCAAGGTATCTACTATGTAGCATGAATCATGATTAGCATTCTTATTAATTAAGAGTTGATTAGTTTTAACTGTTAAAAAAAAACTTATTTTTAACTCCAAATTTACAAGTATCGAACACTGTTTAACTATTTTATTTGTACTTTGAATCACAATATTCAGATTCATAACATACCTAATCAATCTTTATCATTCTCTTCACATGTCTTTTGGTATGAACTATATACTGAATCCAATTATTGTCCAATCCCAAATGAAACCTTCCAAATGCCAAACCAATTAACAACAAATATATGCAACTTTGATATGTATATAGTACAGTGGAACTCATTTTAAAGTGATTCAAGTTGTGTCCACATTCAAATTTTTTTGTATTGGCTTATCAGAATGCCTAAACACTAGCGCGAGGACAAAGTAACTGAACTAACCGACTAATGTATAAAGTGTGCGTGTTAATTGTAACGCAAAACACCAATGATACAAATACAAGTAAATACATGTTACACACTTGATGCAATCAAACCCAACACACAGAATGCTAGTGTTAGCAATGTCGAAATCACAATTATAACTCTAGGCATTCTTCCTTTATCATTCCTCCATACCATGGCTTCATAAATGGGCCAAGAATTCGCTACCCCAAAACAAGCTAAGCCCATTTGCCCATAAAGCCCATTCATATTTTCACCATTCAAATATTTCAAAATCCCAAAGGCAAATGCAACAAAATTTACAATTGCAACCGTGGCTAAAGGCACGAACATTGGTGAGGGGACACCAAACTCGAAAACCCCATTGTCGTATCTTTTGCTTAGGTCGGTATCGACAACTTTGCTTGTCACATGAAACCCTTTTGATGCAATCCCTAAGCGTTTGATGGAAAATTCTATGGACCCGAATAAATAAGATGAGAGACCTCGTATTAACCACATTCTTTGATCGTTCCACCATTGTTGGAACGTACCATCGGCCAACATGAAATCTAGGCAGTCTTGTATGTAGGCCACGAAAAAGAGAAAAATGTACAAAAGAAACCGAGTATTGGTGACCTGTATTAAATCATAACAAAACATTAAAAATTTTGTGACAAATGGAAAATACAAAATGTTAGCTTAGGTATATGCATACCTCCGGGAAGACGGATACACCATTGATAAGAGCTAGCTGAGGGACAAAAGAGTATGTGAAGATTGGAATTGACCAAATGGGCCAAAATGCATTGTGGGAATAAGCAAGGCCCATGAGAGGACCCATAAAGCGACTTCCGAAAGTTAACGGGTTATATTTTGAGAATACAACTTCTAGTAGTCCAATGCACCACCTTCGATTCTGGTTGAGAGCGTCAAATAGGGATATTGGTAGATCACCTAAAAATGCAGGCCTTTTGGGATGGAAGAATAATGACTTCCAACCTCGACAATGTTGGTGAAGGCCTGTGAAGAAATCTTCAGATAACGACCCGTACCTAAAACCCATCTAAAACAAATGAAAAAAATAAAGTTTTCATCAATTGAGGGAAGTATTTTAATGGGCTAATAATACTCAACAAGAAAGCTTATGGGCCGGTTTGGGCTTACCGTAGAACCCCAAGTGGATTTATTTTCATAACTCGCGCTAGCAACTTCATGTGCCAAGTCTAGAACTTCTTGGTTTCTGATTGGCTTTTTTACTACATGATCGGGCCATAGTTCACGGGCATCTGGCAATTCAGGCAATGATGGACTGCCAAAGAAGACTCGACGAACAAAAAAGCAGCCACTACCAACATAACACGGGCCCGATAGGCCATCCATTCCCCCTGGATTAATCACATAGAGACGCTTATACTCACTAGCATAGATATCAGCTTTATTTATTCCATGAAACCGTTGCGGGAATTGGATGTACCCTAAATCATGACTGATTGATGGATCCGCATAAAAGCATAGCATTTGTTGAAGTGTCTTTGGATCATTAGAGTACATGTCACAATCTTGTGTTAGGACTATAGGTGCATTTGTCAATACAGCCGATACCCGAAGCTACAAAACCAAAACCTTAAAATAAGACTGTGTCTATCATAAGAAACCAAAGCTGATTTACAAAACGTTACTCAAAATAGTTACCAAGGTATTAAGAGCGCCAGCCTTATTATTGTGTGTGTAGGCTTTGCTTTTTTCTCTTGAAACGTAAATAAGATTTGGCATTGGATGTCCTTTTATGTCTTTTTCTTGACCACTTTCTAACAAAACCTGCATTGATATTGATAAACACCATCAATTTTATAAAACAAACTTTGGAGATAGAACTCTAGAGAAAATATTGTAGCGAAAAGTACTATTGGAAATCAACCTGAATGACAGCCGGATGATCGTGACGAGTAAACTCACTGTCCCATTTGTCAAATGCTTTTTGTTGGACTTCATTTTCTATAAACTCCGAGCTTATGCTTCCTCTATCAACTACACTTTCGACCCTTATTTTCATTTTCTCGTACATTGCCTGTAATTTTAGATCAACGATTTTCGGAAAATGAGAAACAGGAAAAGTGAGACTAATTTACAAGTTCAGGGACGTGAATGCTAGTTTTTAATGTACATGGGCACCTATACAACAAATTGTAATTTTAGGGACTGATGAAAATTTTGTTTCAAAATTAATGACAAGATTCGTTGGTCTTTTGGCGTTATTTAACTACTTGCTATTAAACAAAACGTATTATTAAATCAACTGTTACATAAATTATTAAAGATTTCAATAATTGAAAAGAAACGAGTGATTTTCAAAAAAAAGTTAGGTTATACATACCCCTAAAGGGTTATTGGTGCTTTTATTTATTTATTTTTATATTTTATTATAAAACTAGAAAACTAAAAGTACGAAATAAAAAAATATAATGCTTGATAAATCAAAATATTAACAGACATAAGATACGGAATAAAAAACAATAAAGAACCTATATTGTTTTCACGAAGTATATAAAAATGATTTAAAAAGTGCCACTAACTACTACTCCGAGGTACCCCTAACCACACCGTTTGAAGTATGAGCTCCATCAATTATCTATATCATACAATTCTCAAAGGACCAAAGTCCAAGGCCCTATAAAATACAACTCCAACAACGAATAAAATATTGGCCGAAATAAAATAATAGTACTTGTATAAAATAGTACGGAGTGTTGTTTGGCAATAAAATATTCGGCAAACTAAAAAAAAAAATAATTGTGTGCAGCCAAAGTGGTGACCGACCGGCCAAAAAAATTTTAAAAATAAAACATTTACACAAAACACCTTGAACTATGTAACAACTTGCGAAAATTACCTTAAACTTTTGACTATTTACAACTTTTTTATAAAACAAACTTTATTTGTTAAATATTTAACAAAAATTTAGTGATTTCATGAATAAAAAAAATACCGCCAGAAAGATCTTTCGATGACGAACAAANGACCTGTGAAGAAATCTTCAGATAACGACCCGTATCTAAAACCCATCTACAACAAATGAAAAAGTACAGTTTTCATCAAGTGAGGGAAGTATTTTAATAGGCTAATAATACTCAACAAGAAAGCTTATGCGCGTGTTTGGGCTTACCGTAGAACCCCAGGTGGATTTATTTTCATAACTCGCGCTAGCAACTTCATGGGCCAAGTCTAGAACTTCTTGGTTACTGATTGGCTTTTTTACTACATGATCGGGCCATAGTTCACGGGCCTCTGGCAATTCAGGCGATGATGGACTGCCAAAGAAGACTCGACGAACAAAAAAGCAGCCACTACCAACATAACACGGGCCTGATAGGCCATCCATTCCCCCTGGATTAATCACATAGAGACGCTTATATTCACTAGCATAGATATCAGCTTTATTTATTCCATGAAACCGTTGCGGGAATTGGATGTACCCTAAATCATGACGGATTGATGGATCCGCATAAAAGCATAGCATTTGTTGAAGTGTCTTTGGATCATTTGAGTACATGTCACAATCTTGTGTCAGGACTATAGGTGCATTTGTCAATACAGCCGATACCCGAAGCTACAAAACCAAACTTTTAAAATAAGAATGTGTCTATCATAAGAAACCAAACCTGATTTACAAAACGTTACTCAAAATGGTTACCAATGTATTAAGTGCACCAGCCTTATTATTGTGTGGGTAGGCTTTGCTTTTTTCTCTTGAAACATAAATAAGATTTGGCATTGGATGTCCTTTTATGTCTTTTTCTTGACCACTTTCTAACAAAACCTGTATTAATAAATACCATCAATTTTGAGCTCTGTACAAAATGTTGTAGCGAAAAGTAGTATTGGAAATCAACCTGAATGACAGCCGGATGATCGTGACGAGTAAACTCACTGTCCCATTTGTCAAATGCTTTTTGTTGGACTTCATTTTCTATAAACTCCGAGCTTATGCTTCCTCTATCAACTACACTTTCGACCCTTATTTTCATTTTCTCGTACATTGCCTGTAATTTTAGATCAACGATTTTCGGAAAATGAGAAACAGGAAAAGTGAGACTAATTTACAAGTTCAGGGACGTGAATGCTAGTTTTTAATGTACATGGGCACCTATACAACAAATTGTAATTTTAGGGACTGATATGAAAATTTTGTTTCAAAATTAATGACAAGATTCGTTGGTCTTTTGGCGTTATTTAACTACTTGCTATTAAACAAAACGTATTATTAAATCAACTGTTACATAAATTATTAAAGATTTCAATAATTGAAAAGAAACGAGTGATTTTCAAAAAAAAAAAAGTTAGGTTATACATACCCCTAAAGGGTTATTGGTGCTTTTATTTATTTATTTTTATATTTTATTATAAAACTAGAAAACTAAATGTACGAAATAAAAAATATAATGTTGGATAAATCAAAATCTTATTGTTTTCACGAAGTATATAAAAATGATTTAAAAAGTGCCACTAACTACTACTCCGAGGTACCCCTAACAACACCGTTTAAAATATGAGCTCCATCTATTAAATTTGAATAAAATACATTTTCTTATCACACGCCCCAAGTTTATCTAGATTTGTTTGTTGAATTATATTGGAAAATGACAGATAATGGATCATGGATGCAATTTTATTTTATCCACTTGTCTAAGCTTTTTCATTATCTAATAAATTTAAAATGATGACTTGCTTTTTTAGAAGGCAGCAACATACTACGAGACAATACAAACAAAGGCATCCAAACTTTCTTAATCCAAAACGATTAAAGAAAGCGGGACCCTAACGCAAAACAACCCAAAAATACAACTTACAAGAATATGTACTGGTTACGAATTCTACAAGCATGTACATTGTTAAAGAAAGCCCTCTAATCATGAGAGAATCTTAATCCTATAAAGTTAGCTAAGTAAAATACTAGTTTTACTTGATTGATAACAAAATAGAAGTATCCAATATTCACAATGTTAGAATACGGAAAACCACACAGTTAAAGAATTAGTATGATGTCGTTCAAAAAAAAAAAAAAAATACGAATTAGTATGATAATTAAACTAGCAACAAAGTGAAAATACAAAACCGTACTAGTTAATATAGATTGGTACACAATCAAATATATATAACATAACATACTTTTTGCTTAAACGGTTTTTGTTCACCTAGGGTNAGTTTATATATAATTTTTTATTTATATAGCAAAGTTTATTTACTAAATAAGTAAATATATAACAAATATCTAATGATTTACACCGTTTAAATTCCTCCGCGTTAAAAAAAAACAAAACATATCTAATATTAATACACTTTTGACATACGTGAGCTTTTTTAAAAAAATTGAATACATTTCTTTTACGAAAAAACATAGATGTATAGCAAATTTTTAATAGTAAACATATAACCGAACATGCTGCAATATTACGAACAAAACGAGCCCGAAAATATAATCAAACAATGATACATGTTTTGCCACAACACATCAAACAGAACACAGAAAGTCAAAAGCTAGCAAAAACAATTATACCAGAGTCCTTGAACAGGTAATTGGTGCCAGTTTATGAAAGACAAAATATTGAAAGTCGAAAGCATGTGGCTAGGAAGTTCCAAAAATAAACCATATGAAACAGCAGTCGTCACAACATTTACGCGTTTGTAAAAAAAATATGACACCGTGTTAAGAAAACAGTAGTTACCCCGCCGCAACGCGGCGGGTACATCCATCTCGTTCGTTAACATTACATATTATATCTATTAAATTTGAATAAAATACATTTTCTTATCACACGCCCGAAGTTTATCTAGATTTGTTTGTCGAGAAAAGTATTATATTGGAAAATGACAGATAATGGATCATGGATGCAATTTTATTTTATCCACTTGTCTAAGCTTTTTCATTATCTAATAAATTTAAAATGATGACTTGCTTTTTTAGAAGGCAGCAACATACTACGAGACAATACAAACAAAGGCATCCAAACTTTCGTAATCCAAAACGATTAAAGAAGGCGGGACCCTAACGCAAAACAACCCAAAAATACAACTTACAAGAATATGTACCGGTTACGAATTCTACAAGCATGTACATTGTTAAAGAAAGCCCTCTAATCATGAGAGAATCTTAATCCTATAAAGTTAGCCAAGTAAAATACTAGTTTTACTTGATTGATAACAAAATAGAAGTATCCAATATTCACAATGTTAGAATACGGAAAACCACACAGTTAAAGAATTAGTATGATGTCTTTAAAAAAAATGAATTAGTATGATAATTAAACCAGACTTAGGATCAAATGAGAAGAAAACTTAAAATGAGAAGGATGAGAAATAACTATAACCACATATTTGAGATGCATCGACTTGATTTATATGCATCCCTAATCTTTTAGATGCACCATAATATATTTTCTAGCAAAAAATTAGATGCATATACATATATTAGATGCATTTCATCAAGTTAGACGAATATTATACATTTTTCGTCCTCTGCGGGTCAAATTTGTTGTTAGTACTACTTTGCATTGTTTTTACTTCAAAATCACTTTCGAAACTAATTGGGATGCATCTAAATGAATAGAGATGCATCTAAATCAAGTCGATGCATCTCAAATGTGTGTTTATAGTTATTTCTCATCCTTCTCATTTTAAGTTTTCTTCTCACTAGATCCTTACCCAATTAAACTAGCAACAAAGTGAAAATACAAAATCGTACTAGTTAATATAGATTGGTACACAATCAAATATATATAACATACTTTTTGCTTAAACGGTTTTTGCTCACCTAGGGGTGTTTGGATTAGCTTATTTTCTGAACATATTCGAAATTGGATAAACCAATAAGCTCACTTATAGAGCTTAATTATGAGCTCATTAACTTTTGTTCATAGCTCACAAAAAATAACTAAAAAATGAACTTACTAGTCCAAACACCAATGGTAGGCGTAGGCAGGAACGGAACCAAAATTGAATATGACCGGGTGCATAAAAAACTTTGTAAGTATACTAACTAAATAACATTAGAAACACATTTATATAGACCGGGCGCATTTAAGAAGCACTTAAGGAAAATCAATGGTTTTTCAAAAATTAACACTGTATAAAAAAATATTCATGAGTGTCTCGAAACCCCTGTAAACCCCTATTTTCCGTCCCTGCTAGTAAGTACTGTACTTCAAATTTGCTATCCAAACATCAATGCAATGCCAAGTACACAACATATATAACTAATCATACCTTAATCTTAGCGCCGTCATTAAAACTACTAACCCCATTCAACTTAAAAAACGCTTCAGGACACCTGTCACCAACCTCATTCTCCCTACAAAAAGGGACCCACGTTTTCGCAAACTTTGCAGCTTCGAAAAAAGCAAAAAGTGTCAAGTTAGATCCTCCGTCATCCGACACATAAACCGACACTTTCTCACTAGGATAATCATACGCCAACAAAGACAAAGCAGTGTTCACCACATTCATAGGTGGCTCCTTGTACGGATCAGCCGTACATATAAATATATCAACTTTAGGGTAATCTTTTTTTGATCCTAGGACACGTGCCAGATTGTTAACATGGACATTTCTTGACGTGGGTCGAAGCCGGAATGAGGTGGTGGTGACCCACATGAAAGATAAGACGAGGTCTGAGATGAGGAATGTGGTGGTGGTGATGGTGGTTGTTAAGGTGGTGGAGTGGAGGAGAGTGGTGAGGTGGTGGTGGATTAGGGTGAGGATTGCGGTGGAGTATATGACGGCGAATGTGCGGTTGAGGGTGGTGCGGCGGAGGACGGTGGTGGTGTTGAGTGGTGGTGGTGTCATGGTGGTGATGGTTGGTGACATTATGATTGGATGAATAATAATGTGACCAATGTGGATGTTGTGAACATGTATTTATATAGGTAAAGTGTAAGTTGGTAGTAAGGATATTTTGGTTTATTTGGTTTTTAAATTGATTTGACTTGGTTTTACCCCAAATAAGGTAAAAAGATATGCTAGTTGTTTTTACCTTTTTAGTAGTTGTTTCTTCCGAATCTATTTTAGGATAAAAGATGCACATTATCAATTTGCTCTAAATACAACGTAAACAATTACTAGGGAATTCGATCACATTTGACCTCCTCTTCATTTTTATTGGTATTTTTTAGTGAAGTCAAGTGTACGTAGTGCCTTGTTTTTTCTAACTTTTGTTATGGTGACACAAATTTGAAGCATTAAATGAACTTTATTTTTTTAAAATAACGTTATTTTTATGTAAAACAATGATAAACTTGATAACTATCATAAATTTAGAAAAGTATTGACATCAAGTAACATGTAAATACGATATTATTAGTTCATTTAATGCTTCAAAACTTGTCTCACCATGACACAAGTTAGAAAAACTCGTTTTTTATCATGTGTGACGCTGATATAAAGGGTGGTTTCTTTACTCGTGGATATCACCATGCCTCCCCTTTATCGTAAGTGGTAGTTGTCGGTGGTTGGGATTTATGTTTGTTTAGGAGGTTGTACTTACATGTGTGTTGTGTGCGTGAGAGAAGATATAATTATGCGTGGATGTGTTTTTATTTTAATCGAGTGAGAAAACAATATTAAGGGTGCGTTTGCTTTATATATCATATTAGGATTGGGATTTGTTTCAAAAATTTAGTTTATATATAAGAAAAAGAAAGAAGAGTGAAAATATATAATTATATATAAATAAATTTAATTTATATATTAATATTGCATTAAAAAGTATTGCTTATGAGAAAATAAAAAAGAAGGATAAGATAATAAAAGAGAAAAGTACATAATTTCATGGCAAAGAAATTAAAAGGACAAGTTGTGTCAAGGAAACCTTTAAATCATGATCAAATCCCATCATATTATAGTTGCACGAGAATACCAAAATATCCATTGTCAGAACTAGAACATTTTTTTTTTAAGGGCCGAATTTATTTTCGAGGGGCCGAATCGAAGATTTATTTGTAACCTCAACTAAATTACCCCTAAAACCTATAATATTTACACTAGGTGCCGCAAATTTTGAAGGGGCCGGGACCCTCCCATGCCTCTACTTAGGTCCGCCCTTGAAAATATCAAACCAAACTAGTGTTTTTAGCAATGTTTTGAAAACCGGGTTCGAAATCGACCCGGTCGAGTCACCGGGCACCGGGTCAACCGGTTCGACCGCCGGGTCAACCCGGTTTTCAATTTATTATTTTTTTATTTTTTTTACCGGGTCAACCGGTTCGACCGCCGGGTCAATCCGGGTCAACCCGGGTTTTTGTTAAAAAATTTTGAAAAAACGAAACCCGGCCGGGTTTCGAGAACCGGGTTGACCCGGGCCACTCAAAACCCGGCGGGTCTAACCGGTTAACCCGGTTTTAGAAACCCGGGTTTTTTTTACCCGTTTTTTTGCACGGAACCGGTCGAACCGGTTAACCCGGCCGGGTCGACCCGGGTTTCAAAACACTGGTTTTTAGGTTCTATCCTAGTCCAACAGTTCAAAAACCTCACACCAAACACTTACTAGGTTTGGGACTCGAGAAAGAGAGGGAGAAAACATATTGTAAGTTGAAGGTGAAATTAAGCAGTCATAGTAATAATAGGTGACCAAATTGTAGTCGTGCTGATGTAGATCGGTTTCATAAGTAATCACCACTATAGTGTTGAGTGTTATGGTCACATTTCCACTATCTTCATCTCAGCGTTACATCAGCTTTTCAGCACATAATCTAACCCACCACCTAACAGTTGTAGTAGTGACCATCTAGCCAAACACATAAAAATACCACACTTAGTAAAGTACTCCGCAAACACTCACAAACAAAATAAAAGATGCCATTCGTTTAGGTGGTTTGCACTACCGAACCAACACAAAAATCTTACTTTGACGCGCGGTGGTAGGACAACAATTAGGGTACCCACCGCGAGTGGTGCATGCCTCCATTACCCTTGGTTTAAAGGTCATGAGTTGAAGAAGCACAAAGACTTCCTTGTTTATTTTTTATAACATAGTTTATGGTAGGGATTGGAACGGGTCTGGAACCGATCCCTTTCGATCCGAAATCTAAATTTTTTAAAAAGTATGAACCAGAACCGAATTGAATATAGTTTTGGTTTCGGTTCCAGTTCTTCGGTTCTACCCGGCTAGGAACCGCTTTTCTAAAATATAAAATAAAAAAAAAAAAACCTCATACACTAACGAATTAAAGCTAATAGAAAGCACAAAAATTTTAAATTTTTAAGCGTTTGCAACATTTACGTTTAAACCAATAAAGTTTAACAACTAAAGCACAAACTCAAACAAACAATCATTCTATTGTTTCACATTGTTCAAATTTTTAACAAAACAATGACAAGTAACAATCCGAAAAACGAAATAAAATAACTTCAAACTTTGTCCGACTAAATAACCAAAATTGTTTATAGTCTCACCGTTTGTTTCTCTTTATCTCTTGCAGTTAGTTTTTCTAATTGTTCTTCCATATCTTTCACAGTAACATCGTTTTTAATAGCGATGAGAAAAAGAACCTTGAACCAGTCCAAAATCGAGTTGCGGTTTTGTTAGATCCAACTAAGAAGTGTTACTGACTTACTCATGATGTTAGAAACAAATGTATTCCAAGAAATGTTTTGAATATGAGAAGTAAAGAATATTATATGTTTTTAGAGTTATTGGGTATTCGGTTACGGAACCGAGAACTAGTAGACCCGAATTGAATCGACCTAAGAACCGAAAATTCTTAAACTCAAGAGAAATTGAAACCATCGCTTCTGAATCCGGTACGGTTTTTCTCGATTCCGATCGAGTTCTCCGACTTTTTGGCTCATCCCTACTTTATGAGGTTAAAGTGGTGCACAATGATGAAAGCATTTGAAAATGCACTACTAAAGTGACAGCAGTAGTAGGCGACGATCGCAAATAGCCAATGCTAACTCATAAATTAAATTTAAGCTTCAATAAAGCTAAAAAAGACAGTTCTAGTGAATTATGCGTTAAGCCAAATGACAACTCGAGAGATAAAAATAATTGAAATATGATCTATCTCGAACAAAAGTTTATATTAAACAAATGACAAGTTGGTGAATATATTTATAACCATGATCCCGGCATCCCGCCTATAAATATTTTATTGACGAAATAAAAATTTAATGCTATCATATTAAAGCAAGTTTATAAATAGCGTGAAGCGTGGCGTGGCGTGGCGGCATAGTCAAGCCTCAAGCTTTAGCGTGAGGCGTCGCGTCATAGCGTTTTTAAGGCGTGATTCAAAGCGGCAAAAAATATTTATAGAGTTGTCAATATTAGTTAGCCAATAGGCTTAAAACTCAGTTATGGATTTACTAAGCCCGAATAAATACTTGTAAATAAGCTCAAGTCCAATAAATCTCATTAAAAAAATTAAAAAATAATAATAAAATCTTAAAAGCTTCAAAAAAAGGCGCCACGCCTTGCGCTATAGCGCGCTTTATCACGCCTTATCACGCTTTTTTGCATGCTACGCCTAGAGACGACGCCTTGGCCTGTTTCGTAACATGGAGGCCACGCCTCACGCTATGGCGCCGCTATAGCACGCAATTTAGAACCCTGTATTAAAGACATGTTGAATTACTGTTGGGTCACTGAATTTCCCCAAGCGTAATCAAGTCACTGAGTGTACAGTCACTCAGTGAGTCATCTTCAGGATGCTTAGGACAAGCTTAAGAAGAAAAGCTTTCCATTCAGTGAGGCGGATTCTCAGTGTGTGGCACCTAAGCCAAAGAAGAAGGTGATGGATTCAGTGAGTGATGACAACAGCTCACTGAATCCCAAGTTACTCCTCACTGAAGCAACAAAAGTTAAAGACAAGGCGGGAAACGTTTGAAGTTGCAAAGAGTGTCAGTATCCCTGTAAAGTCAAACTTTCCCTGAATGGCTTGAGTTCAGGATGGTGTCATATCTGAACCTCAGAAAGCCTTATTGTCCTTAGCCCAAAATAGACTTGTGTAACAGAGACAAAATACGCAAGCATTTTGTCTCAACTAGGCTGATGTAATCTTTGTCTTTTTCATAACGGTTGTAATATACTTGTGTATAAATAGGAGTCATAAGAGAGAGTAAAGGTTGCGGAGTTTGTGCACTTAATGCTTAGACAGTCACAAACTAAAACCTTTACTCTCTCCAAATAGCAACCATCCCTAAGATAGCTTAGTGGGTCTTTTGTTGCTACTTAGGCATAGCTTAAGTTTAGTGAGGAGTAACACACCACACTTGTCATTTCAATCCCAAGTGTTTATTCCGCAAACACTTGGGTATAATTCTTTTGATTAATTTCTAATAAAGAGTTAAACGTTGAAAAAAACATTGTTTCTTACCTTTTACGTTTTATTATTAAGTTATTAATCATTGCATCATTATTCCATGGAACTTGGTTAGATTAACTTTGTAGTTAACCATTAACCAAGTAAAAGGGACCAACAAGTGGTATCAGAGCCTCTGGTTTATAAAACTTTCAAAACAACAGAGTGCTCAAAAGTTTTTCAAATCAAGATCCTACCATGGCTGATAATGATGTAGCCCAACTAGTCGATAAAAAGGGAGGAATCTATAATGCTACAGCTCCCCGACATGAAGTTGGAAAATTCAACAAGTGGAAAAAGCGCATGCTTTGCTACTTAACCGGGATGGAACCTTATTATATCACACTGATTAATGAGGGTCCATATGTCCCTAAAACTGCTGAAGGTTTAGTTAAACCTGAAGCTCAGTGGACCTCCGATGAGAGAAGGGTGGTAAATCAAGACCAACGCCTGAAAAGCATCATTATATCTTGTCTCCCTGACGATATAATGGAATCAGTCATCAATTGTTCAACTGCAAAGCAGACTTGGACTGACTTGGTTCATAGCTATGAAGGTCCCTCAGATACCAAGGAAAACAGGATCATGGACCTGAAACTTGAGTACAACACCTTCAGGGCCAAAGACTCTGAAAGTCTCTCAGAGACCTATACCCGTTACAAAACCCTTCTGAATGAATTGACCAATGATGGTGTCACCCTGTCTAAGCATGAAATCAATGTTGGCTTTGTCAACTGTCTCCCTGAGAAGTGGTTAAACTTCTCTCAGGGTCTAAGAAATGCCAACCATCTTCAAAATCTTGAGCTTGCTGAGATTTATGGTAAATTTCTCTATGAGGATAACTTAATCTCTAGGAGATACCCTAAAGCTCAAGAAGACCCTGACTAGTTCACCCATATCTACTGCTTTCTATTCTAATGGTATTGTGCATGATTTCCAAGAAAACTCGGATGATGAGGCGGATGAGAGGAGCACTGAGGAGTACTTAAATGATTTACAAATTGAATTTCAAGAAAGGGCACTCCTTGCAAACTCAAAACGTTTTATTAGTAGAAACAAAACTATTTCAAAAGCTAAAGCAAATGAAAACACTGAGTGTTTTAAATGTGGCAAAAAGGGTCACTTTGCAAAAGAATGTTTCTAAAAAACAATCTTAGAACCCTCATACAAGTTTTCAGGAAACAATTCCTCAGGAACAAAATTTCAACCAAAAATGTTTCAGTCTCCTCAATACTTTCAAAACAATACTGAGAATAGTTCTCAAAAGGATTTTGAAGCTAAGTATAGAAAGGCAAAGGCAAAGCTTGCACTTCTTGAGGCAGCTCCCTCATTTCCTCAGTCACCTCAGGCCCCTAAATCCACTCAAGGGAAAAACAAAGGGCTGGTTGCTGAAACTTATGACTGGGATGAGGAAGAAGTGTCCTCAGAAGATGAAGAGGTTCATGTCAGTGCACTGATGGCACTTTCAGAAGACAACAAGCTTGCAGTGGGCAAAAGCAGTGCCATAAATGGTGAATGGGTCAACATCACCATGAGGAAGGTAAATATCTTACTTTCTATGGATGATGAATCTGATTGGCAATCTTATTTGAATTATATCAATGTTGATCTTAAGTATGTTGAAGAGCAGAGATTGAACTTGTTTTCTAAATATAACAAACTTGTTTATGAATTAAGTATGTGTAGAGATGAACTTCTTGCTTTAAAACAAGCTAAACTTGAAAATGTCACACTTCAAATTCAAAACTCTGAGTTAGTAAAACAAAATCATGCTCTTCAAGAAGAACTTAAGAAAGAAATGGATGTCATTAAAAGCTGGACCAAGAAAAATCCTAGAGTTTATGAAACAGTCAGTCTCATTCCTAGTACCAAAAGGAAAGTATTAGGTGAGGATCAACTCACTGAATCATCTAGTGAGACCCTTAAAGAAAGGCATTTCTTACCAGCTGGCACATCCTTTGAAAAAGAGATGCATCCAACGTCAAAAGACTGGGTTGAAAGACTCAGTCCTGATGGCAAAATGCCAAATTTTGACACTGGAAAGATCTTGATACCTGAAAGTCAGGCCATTAAGGAGTTACTCGGAGTCACTGACGAACCCAGCAGTGCTGAGGATGTCACTGAATCTGAAACAGTACCCCAAACTCCTTTACCACCTTTGAAAGTCCTTCAGGGAGCCGAACCTTGTTCTGACATAGGACCTCTTATCTACTCTCAACACTCTCCCAAGGAGAGGGTGGGATTAGGCACAACGATCCTGAAAAGGCCCAACTCTGAACAAAATAATGCAAGTCCAGCTCCCACTGAAGTCCTTACACCACTCACCTCCACTGAGGTTAAACCCAACAACACTGACTCTAAGGTTGATCAGTTAACTGAACTTGTCAGGAGGCTGAGTGAGAAATTGGAATCCATTGGAAAACAACCAGCCACTGAAAAGGAACTAGCTCCAGCTTCCTCAAGTACATCCAGACCTAAGTCCACTAAGAAAACACTGAAGAAATGAGAACTATGCAGTTATACAAATCATACCACTGATAATTGCTATAGAATCCTATTCTGCATGATCTGCAAACTTGAAGATCATAGGACTTCTGATCACATTTCCTATGTCACTCAAGCAAACTACAAAGCTCAGGTTCATAAGTATGCTTCACCATCAAAACAATCCCTGAAACCAAAAGCTAAGCCTTTCAAACCATGCACACACTATGGATTCAATGACCATCACCCGGTTGATTGTCTCATGTATCCATGTTGTGACATTTGCGGTGACCCTTCCCATGATACATCAAGACATGACAAAGTCAGGCTAGAAGAGGACTGACAACAAATGTCTCTCAGTCATCTGAGTCCTCCTCAAGCATCAAATGCAATGTATATGAAAGCACTTTTCACTCCTCCACTGATCATGAGTCCATTAGAAAGTTTAAGAAGTCCTTAAGGCCCAAACCCACTAAGAAGTGGGTCAATAGAAAGAACTAATTCAGTTTACCATTTGTGCAGAAACACGTCAGGGAGCCTGTGTGGCATCTAGATAGTGGATGCTCAAGAAGCATGACTGGAGTGAAGCAGTATCTGCACAAATACATAGAAGAACCAGGGCCTAAGGTAGTATTTGGTGATAACTCATCAGCTCCCACTGAAGGTTATGGTTCAGTAAACTGCAATGGTATAGTCTTTACAAGGATAGCTTATGTAAATGAACTCAAGTACAATCTTATCAGTGTTAGCCAACTATGTGATGCAAAATACATAGTTCAGTTTGATGACAAGAGAGGAACCATCTTCAATGCCAACAAAGAAGTTGTGTTGATTGCTCCAAGAAGAGATGATGTTTATGTCCTGGACATGTCAACACTCACTCAGAATGGGACTTACCTCTTTACAAAGGCAAGTGAAGCAATCAATTGGCTATGGTATAAAAGACTCTCTCATCTCAATTTCAAAAACATCAACAACCTTGCCAAACAAAACAAAGTTCTTGGCTTGCCCTCACTGGCATTTTCAAAAGACAAACCTTGCTCAGCATGTGAGAAGGGAAAACACCATAGGGCCTCCTTCAAAACCAAACAAAATTCCTCAATCAAAAGCTTCCTGCACCTTCTTCACATGGACCTATTTGGAACTGTAAGTCCAATGTCCATCCACCATGAGAAATATACTCTAGTCATAGTGGATGAATACTCAAGATACACTTGGGTGTACTTCCTGACCAAAAAGAGTCAGGCAGCTGAAACCATCATGTCCTTTGTCAGGAACATTGAAAACCAAAATGACATTAAGGTCAAACAAATCAGAACTGATAATGGGACTGAATTCAGAAATCAGGACCTTGAGTGCTTTTGTGATGAGAAATGAATCTCTCAGAACTTCTCTTCTCCCTACACTCATGAACAAAATGGAGTGGTTGAAAGGAAGAATAGAACAATCATTGAGGCAGCTAGAACAATGTTGAATGGCTCAGTCCTCTCTAAGCATTTTTGGACTGAAGCAGTTAAAACAGCATGCTACACTCAAAATAGGTCCATCATTGTCAAAAGACACAACAAAACCCCTTATGAAATATTCAAGGGTAGAATCCCTGATATCAGCTACTTTCATGTGTTTGGGTGTCCTGTGTTTATTCATAATCACAAGGATCACTTAGGCAAATTTGATGCCAAAGCTGATGATGGATATTTTCTTGGTTACTCACTGGTCTCCAAAGCCTTCAGAGTGTTCAACACAAGGAGACAACAAACTGAGGAAACCTATCACATCACCTTTAATGAAAGCACTGAGGCTATTCAGTTCTCAAATAGTTCAGTGGAAGAGATTGGAATTAATGATTCATCAAGATATCCTCCTGACGAATATCATCCTGAGTCTAGTCCCTCCACTCAATATCAAGCTGATGCTGACTTCTCATACTACATCATTCCTCACAACCTCCCTCAACCAACCATCAGTGAGCTTGTTGAAGCTCAACGAGTTCCAAATGAGATAACTCATACTGAACCAGATGTTCAGGAACCTGTTGAAAACAACATCCAAATTGAACTCACTGAAAACCAAGTTCCTGAGGAACCTCCGGCACCTATTCTTGAACCCACTCCACCTATAAATCAGGCATCAACTAGCTCAAACTCCTATCCCAGACCTCAGGATAGATGGTCTAGACATCAACACATTGAGCTAGTTAACATCATTGGTGAACCTGTCTTTTAGGGTATGCTCACTAGAAGGATGGCTGCCAAACTCACTGCAGCCTCAGCCAATGAATGCCTGTATGTAGGCTTCATATCCACCATTGAACCCAAGACTGTAAAAGAAGCCATGAAACATCCAAGTTGGGTTCAGGCCATGCATGATGAACTTGAACAATTTGATAAGAATGATGTCATGACCTTAGTCGAATGCCCTCAGGGTGTTATTGTCATTGGCATGAAGTGGGTATTCAAAAACAAGACCGATGAAAATGGCATTGTTGTTAAGAACAAGGCAAGGCTTGTTGCCAAAGACTATAATCAACAGGAAGGCATTGACTACAAAGAAACGTTTGCCACTGTTGCTAGAATGGAAGCCATCAGGATTTTCCTTGCCTATGCCACTTACATGAACTTCAAGGTCTACCAAATGGATGTTAAGAGTGCATTCCTGAATGGTAAACTCAAAGAGGAAGTTTATGTTCAACAACCCCCTGGATTTGAAAGCTATGAGTTCCCTAACCACGTCTGCAAGCTTAACAAAGCTCTTTATGGACTGAAGCAAGCTCCCAGGGCATGGTATGAAACTCTCTCAGCCTTCTTGATCCAGAACAAATTTGTCAGAGGAAAGATAGACAACACTCTGTTTATCTACAGGACAAAGGAAGATGTGATTTTGGTCCAAGTATATGTGGATGACATCATCTTTGGCTCAACAAGCTACAAACTGTGTAAACAGTTTGAGAAACTGATGACTAAGCAGTTTGAAATAAGCATGATGGGAGAACTCACATACTTCCTTGGACTTCAAATCAAACAGACTGATAAAGGAATTTCCATCAGTCAAGAGAAGTACATCGAGAACACACTAAAAAAGTATGACCTCAGTGACTGTGCTTCAGTTAAAACCCCAATGGTTCCTCCAAACAATCTTGGTCCTGATCTCACTGGTAAATCAGTGAATCAAACCATGTTCAAAGGAATGATAGGTTCACTGATGTATCTCCTAGCCACAAGACCTGATATTCATTTTGCAGTATGTTTATGTGCAAGATATCATTCTGACCCTAAAGAATCACATCTCACTGCTGTGAAAAGGATCCTGAGATACCTTAAAGGAACTCCAAACCTTGGTTTGTATTATCCTAAATGTTCAGGATTTGATCTTAAGGGATACACTGATTCAGACTATGCAGGCTGCAATATGGATAGGAAAAGTACCTCAGGGTCCTGTCAATTTCTTGGAGGAAAACTTGTTTGTTGGAGTACAAAGAAACAACAGTCAGTGGCTATGTCTTCAGCTGAAGCTGAGTATGTAGCTGCAGCTGGCTGTTGTGCAAATGTACTATGGATGAAAAGTCAACTCAGTGACTATGGCATCCATTATAAAAGTGTTCCTATCTTTTGTGATAACACCAGTGCAATTGCCATCTCCAACAACCCAGTCCTACATCAGAGAACCAAACACATTGATATAAGGTATCACTTCATCAGGGACCATATCATGAATGGAGAGATTGAATTACACTTCATCCCCACAGAATATCAGCTAGCTGATATTTTTACAAAACCCCTGGATGATCCCACTTTCACAAGGCTGAAAGCAGAATTGGGCATGTTGGACATTGACAGTCAGGACACTGAGTAAATGTCTTCCAACATATTGTTAAGTCTCTCCAAGATCCCTAAATAACCCTCAGTGAGATACATGTCTAAAATAAGCTCACTGATGAATCGTTTGCTCAGGGTGCCCAAGACACACTGAAAGCATTCAATGCTTAACTAAATGCTCTAAGTATTTAGTTAGTAAATGTCCTAGGTTGGTAACTGAATTCCTATTTAATATAGGAATATATGTCTTTTACCTTTCTGGCATCCACACCCTAGGCCCCTACATCATCACCACATATCCCACTTGGCATTAAATGCCTTCTCTCACACATAATAGCTTTGGATATTTTATGTGTGACATCATGCCTGCAAAATACACTTTTGCAGAACGCGCAACTGTTCAAATGAACAGGTGCGAAAAAAGAGGGAAGTGGAGTGGTGGCATTTAATGCGGACTTCAAATGGTTTATACATTTTGATTTTCAAAATCATATAACCTTTTGAAATTCACAACCCTAATCCACAACTCTATAAATACTTCCTTCTTCTCCACAAAAACACACACACAAATCTTAAAAGAAACTCTGCTAAAAATTTTTATCAAGCAAAGTTGTGTGTTTTCAAAAGTGATTTTCAAAACCTTTTCTTGGTTAAGCAGATTGTTAGCAAAGGTATCCATCTTTCTATCATCTTCTTAATAACATATAGGTTATTTCACGCCAGCGATCTTGTTGAACCCAACTTGTGACCATCTGGTAACCTATATTTGCCATTAAAATCCTTTCAAATTTTTGTGTGACTAAAATGGCAACAGACCAAGGAATACAAGTTGCACCTCAATGGGCACCTTTGACTCCGGGTGACGTGAATTTCAAAACCAACAATGTCTTGGGCAATTTTTCATATCCTTCAAATATTCCTGCCTACAAAGACATTGTTAAATTTCTTTACAATTGCCCTTTGAAACATGCCTTCACCTCTACACCCTATTTTCAGTACCACAACTACCTCAGGGAGTTGTGGGCAACTGCTGTGGCCTTTGACCCGTCACCCCCCACTGATAAGGATGAACAACGACCTCTCAAGGAATACCTTATCAGTTTCTCGGTTTTAAATGGGACAAAAAGATTTACACTTGACTTTCAAACTTTTTGCTCCTCAACAGAGCTCGATTATAACAATGGGATTTATGTTGAAGCCCCGCACCCTGATGTGATAAAAACGGGGCTGAAACGAATTGCCTTAAAACCTGATAACTTGGACAAGACCCCTGTCACCAAGAATTCATTTCCCGCGGCTTGGAGGCTCCTAATCACTTTTGTGATTCAGGTCCTCGGTGGGAATCACTCATCTACTGAACAGATTAATTCTATGCAGTTGATGATGTCGTACTGCTTGATGACGGGAGTCAATGTCGACATTGGAGAGATCATTTACAGTGATCTTGTAACCAAGCTACTTAAGGACTCTAGGTTGGATTATGTTTCCTACCCTAGATTCCTTTCATGCGCTCTACAAAGGTTACTGGGTTGTGATTACACTCAGGATTTTCACCTTGGCTCTTTACCTGCCATCCTGAGTTCGCAAAACTTTTCAAAGGACCTATCCTCAGTCTCCAACATTGAATTGACGGACCATATGGTTGCTGTAAACAACCTGAGGGACTCAGTGTCTCCACCTCGCCCTGCTAAGGGTTCAGGGAAGTCTAAGACTGTGCCAAAAACCAACCCAAAGGCACAGGGCCCTAAGGCTTTAGGAACACAGCCTAAAAGGCGCAAAAAGCCCCAGACTGATAAGACACCCAAAGGCCAGGCTCCAACACCCCCGTTGACAACGAAGGACACTGATACATCACAGTCAGTGCCCTTGGTCCCAACTACTACTCCCCAAGATCCAGAGGGAAACATACAACCCGCTGGTAGGGGAGCGCCTTTCACCGATCCTAATGATGGCACTGAAACAAACCCATCAGTGCTTGAAGGGTCACTTGGGGACAAAGACTCAGAGGGATTGAAACCACCCGCTGATATGGAACCAACACCCCCCCAAGATGTTGCGCATTCCTTAGGGACTGACCCTAAGGACCAGGTGGATAAAACCCAATCCACTGGAATTGAGGGGTCAGGCCCTGACCACAACCAAAGCAAGTCTTCTTTTGAAGAGGAGCTGGCTAACCTTGTTTTGCAGATTGATTCTATGGCCATCTTTCAGGCTGTTCTTGACTCTGATGATGAAATGAGCAAGAGCAGTGAAGGAGAAACCTTTGAAGCTGGGGATGATCTGGAGCCTGCTGACCCAACAACAACACTCCCTGACACAACCTCTCAGTCTCCATCCCAAGAGGCTGAGGAATCTCATCCTGAGAACGAACCTTCTGACTCTTCACCCAAGAATGATGATTCTGTTGCTCTTACTGGCAAGAAAATGGTTAAGTTTCTAAAGAAGGCAACCACAGATCTTCTTTAAGGGTTCACTGATGAAGTTTTTGATATGCACACTGAACAAGCTGCTCATTACTTCAATCTCAAGGAGGCTGTTGAAGATTTTCATGATAACATACAGAAACAAAGCTCCTCCATTGACTTCTCACTGATAAAGCTGGTCACCCATCTCAACCAGTACACTGAAGCTCTCAACAAGCTTAATGAGGGTGTTAGTGCCATTCGAGAATCAGTGAAGGATGACCCTGGGCTTACTAAGAAGATGCTTCAGGCCTAAGAGATCTTCATCCAGAACTCAACGGATTTCCCTGAGCTTGTTAGCTTGTTCAGGTCTTTTGATCTTCAGTCTCTTGGTTCCTCAGTCACATCCCTCAGCTCCTCCTTCAGCAGCCTTGAAAAGAATTTCGCTGACTGGGCTAAGTCTTCATCCTCAGTGGCCTGGAATCTTGGTTCACGCATGTCAGCCATTGAAAGCTCTCAGGCCTCTCTCGAAGCTAAAGTTTCTAACATTCAACAAGACACTAAGGCGATCAGGTCTATGATGTCCGAGCTCTTTCAGGCTTTTAAGGAATCTTCTGGTCCCTCTACTTTAGTGTCCACTCCAACTCTTGCTCTCACTGACACTCCAGCAACAGTTGAGGGGGAGAATGTCACTGAAGCTCCACCCACTGAAGCATCTGGTCCCTCCACAAGTCAACCATTGGCTACTGATGTTGCTTTAAGAAGATCTCCTTCTCACATTGAGGGGGAGCCACTCATTCAGGCTACTCCAATTTCTTCTTATCAGTCTCCTGAAACTTCAACACACCAACAAGATAAAGGCAAAAGCATCCTCACAACTGCTGAGCCTGAAATTAGGTTGGTCCCTGCTTCCTCCTAGGTCAGGCGTGACCCTGATGAGCCCATAAAGGTTCCATATGAAATCAATGGAGTGGTATACTATCTCACTGGTGCAGAAATACAAGCTCATATGGAAAGGGAGGAACGGGCAAGGAAAGTGGCTGAGGAAGAGAGGATTAGCAAGGCTGCTCTCATAAAAGTTGTCAATGAAGAAGCTCAGTCTCTTGGGCTAGATCCTAAAGAGTTGGAGAAAAGGGAAGGTGGTGAGAAGTTTAAGAAGGCTCAGGATGCTGCCTTACTGGAGCTCAAGCAAAAGAGGGATGCCAAACTGAAGAAAGCTGCTGAAATCAGGCAAAAGAACATTGACAATTACACATGGATCATGACACAGAGACTGCGTCCTGAAACTATCACTGATGTCAAGATCCATCCGAAAACAAGTCCTGCTGTTGTCAGTGTCTTCAGGGGTCAGGACAAGCAAAACTTTGAGGTTCATGATCCCTTCAAAATCACTGACTTTGGGATCACTGAACTTGATGAACTGGGTCCTATCATTGCAAAGAAAAATAATGCATGTGTCAAGACCCTGATGAAATCCCTCAGGACTCGCTATGATAACCTGGCCAAGAAGCATGAAGAACTTGGGATTCCCTCTCTACTTCCACCTTCAGCTCTAGCCATTCAGGCTGCTCCATCTCAATCGGCTCAGAAGAAGAGGAAGAGAATTTGTACTGAACCTGAGATCAAGGTCCCTGAAGGAGTCACATTCGTGAATAACTTGGTGCTCGAACTACCTGAAAGAGGACTTTGTTTCACTGATGAATTTGGCAACCCTTCCTTCCAAAGATGGTCAGACATTAACAAGGCTGGAGTAAAGGCAATGCTTATGTACTTCATGATGGCTTCACCAATAAAGAGTGCTGAGAATATGAGGTTCTGCCTGGACCTGAAAGCTAAGATTGAAGAGCATCTTGATAAACATGAGCTGAGGTCAAAGAAAGCAAAGCTTGAAGCCCTTGGTTACAGGCTGAAAATATGAATCTGCAACAACACCATCTTTTTTTTGTATCTTTTGTAATCTTTAGGATGTAATAGTCATGAATGGAATGTGAGGTTTTTATGTTAATCAATGTCCTAATTATTACTTAGATACTCAGTGTGAGAAGAAGACCTTTGCTCACTCACACTGAACCATAAAACACTTAGGCTATTTGTATATTCAAATAGGGGGAGACTTTTGGGTCACTGAAATCCCCAAACTTCCTCTAACTAGGATTTGAACATAAAATAACCCAAGTGTTTCAACAACCTTGAACGTAATCAAGTCACTGAGTGAACAGACACTCAGTGAGTCATCTTCAGGATGCTTAGGACAAGCCTAAAGAAGAAAGGTTTTCCATTCAGTGAGGCGGACTCTCAGTGAGTGGCACCTAAGCCAAAGAAGAAGGTGATGGATTCAGTGAGTGATGACAATAGCTCACTGAATCCCCATGTCTCCTCACCAACTATGAAGACTGAAGAATGCTATCTGAAGACTGAAGAATAGGCGGGATTGGGAGGGAAAGTTTGAATTGCTTTACTAAAGTGCTTTATCACTTTATAAGTCAAACTTTCCTTAAATGGCTACAATCCAGCCTAGGCTAAAAAAAAGTGTTATCTGTCTTTTAACCCCAATATGGGTTGCTTATGACAGAGAACAAAATCTTCTAAGATTTATCTTATGAATTCTCTAATCTATTGGGTATTAGAATGTATCATACTTGTGTATAAATAGGATCATAAAGAGGAGAAAAGATAAGTTTGTGCAATTAATGCTTAGACATTCACAAACCTCTTTTCTCCTCCAAAGAACATACTTGTACCCGAGATAGCTCGGTTGTACCTTAGTTGTCACTCAAGCATAGCTTGGGTTTAGTGAGGAGAAACACACCACACTTGTCATTTCAATCCCAAGTGTTTATTCCGCAAACACTTGGGTATAATTCTTTTGATTAATTTCTAATAAAGAGTTAAACGTTTAAAAACATTGTCTCCTATCTTTTACGTTTATAATATTCAAGTTATTAATCATAGCATCATTATTCCATGGAACTTGGTTAGATTAACTTTGTAGTTAACCATTAACCAAGTAAAATGGACCAACAAGTGGTATCAGAGCCTCTGGTTTATAAAACTTTAAAACAACAGAGTGCTCAAAAGTTTTTAAAATAAAGATCCTTCCATGGCTGATAATGATATTCCCCAACTAGTCGATAAAAAGGGAGGAAGCTATAAAGCTAAGCACATTACCTAATATAACACTCATAGAAGATTCGCTTTTAACACGAAAGTGATCTCCATCTATATGTCATATATTGTCCCATCATAGCTACATAAACCTCCTCTATTCCTGCACCTTATACACTCTTCCGTACATATATAAGGCAAAATGAAAGTTGATTCATAAATGTTAGATAAGGTATACACAACTCAACTCGAAAACAAGCCAAATAAACAAATTTAATAGAGTAATATAATGATAGAACTTCATACCGCTGCATTCATTTGCTAAATAAGGATTTTCTTGGAAAACCTCCCGAAAGGAACAACTCCATGTATCTACCACAGTACCTTGCCCATATCAACCAGCAATTGTTGTTTCTAGGCTTCTAGCTACACAAATGGCTCATATAAGTCCTTGTCCATCAAGAAGGCAGACCCACACCCGTGAGATTCATACTGTATGATTTGAGATATCAAGGAATTGTGGTTTCACAACAACTGATGCCGACACATTTGTTGTTTGTATCGCTAACAGTGTTATTGAGACAAGTAGTGGAACACCCGGTGAGCACACTTCAACAACAAACTTATTATATGATTTGGAAAACATGAAGGGAGTCTTACCAAGATCCAAGCTCTTGATCCTCTTACTGCAATTAGAGATCTTTTGCATATTATTAATTGTGACTGTTTGATTTTCCAAGCCAACACTCAACACTTCGAGGTGGTTGATTGCTAATAGATATGGACCATTCATTGAGAGAACAGTTTGCTCCGGTTGCAAAAGGGAACGGAATTCTCACATTCCCACACTTATCATTGTACCCTGGCTTACCGTAGTTTGAAAGTTCTACTGAGGTTGCTGCTGTTAATGAAAAGAAGATAACTGGTAAAATATGGTAAGCTCTATATAACTTCATTTCAACTTGTTAGCAACAACGATTAACAGCAGAAAGTAGAAGGCGGTGTTTATGTACTATGTTTATACTGGTGGGTATGATTTTATGAATGTACAGTTATATACAGTTTTCCATGCTGGCCTGGCATTCATCCATGTTTGCTAGAGATGAATAAATTATAAACGTATCATGAGATTTTGACAAAGGGTTTGTTGGTCCTTTAGTACAAATAAGCTGGGTGTCACAGTTCAGGTGTAACACATATTTCTTCGAATTATTTGTTGCCATCAAATTGGAAATTTGTGAAGTGAAGTTAGTTGGTTAGTAGAGCCGGCAAAATGGACCGTTATTCCAAATAAATGTAGATGTATAAGCCTAGAATATATTTTCAACGGGTCCTATATGTTGATTGCTGATAGAGAAGAACGGGTCATATTCGAATATATAATTATACGATTACTGAGACGACACTTTGGCTGAAACTATGTCATCTGAAATTTGATCATGAAGACCTTTTTATTCAGGTAGATGGAAGGGTATTTTTGTACATGTGAAAGGTATTAGGCTCAGTTTTAAAGTTTTAAAGAACATTTCCATGTACCAGTTACTCATAGTATGAAAAGTTTTTTATTGCATACATACTATAGTAATATTGGTATAGTTCAATACATATGCAATCAATCAACCCATGGATAGAAAATGGATAAGATTCACTCTACTATTTAAGCAACCTCGCAAGGTCTAATATAAAACTTGATATTCAATTACTCAAAACATATATATAAATCACAAATGTATAAACAATCTACTTTTGAAGATTTGATCTAAGCTTTTATTATAAAAAACTCGGGCACCTAAACTGCTCCGAATAAAGTAAATTAATGACTTAATTAGTGACATTTTGAAGCTCACACAATAAATTCAAACAAAGATATGCTTCATTTAATCAATCTTGACAAGTTCAAAAAAAATGTGATTATGTATAAAAACATGAACATGAAAGTAAAGTATATGCATCAACTATAACTGCCATTGCCTCGTCTCCCGGAATGACAATCGATAAATCTGTGACATCAGAAATTCCCAACCCCTATGTGGACCCGTTTCACCACTTGAACCCCATTCATTTCCCTCTATCTGAATATCAGGATCACGCCAAAATTTAATTACATGAAGAGTTTCCTCTTCTGTTGATCTCTGAACAACTATCTTCGAGCCAAAACCTCTTTTATTCATTTGAAGACATATCTGTAATGGGTCATTTTCTGCAAGAAATAACATATACAACTGTTGGCGTATGTGTCCTCGGGACCATAGCCGAACGGAACAGACCTACGACTCAGATAAAACCGAACCATATCCGGACGAAACGAGCCGAACCTAAGCAAGGCAAACCAAATACCCAAAACCCCGGCATCCGAAGGCCATGCTCCCTCCGGATAACTCTGTCATTCAAAGTAGATGATAAGTACAGGGGTCAAAGTACAAACAAGTACACAAAGTACGCGATAATGGAACATCATATGGCGAACACTAAGGGATTAAGTACAAGCTAGGGCAAATGCCTCACATGGGCTGCCTATAAATAGTAAAGAAATTCTCTTACTAAGGTTAACTAATTCTGCTCTCTCTCTTACTTATTTATTCTCATACTTTATCTCTCTAGAGCTCCATACTTACTCTCACCCCGGAGGTTGGACCTGGGATACATTCCCAGGGCGAGTCTAACAGACGTTTCTGTCTTATAGGTAATCGAAAGGATGGAAGCACACGACAGAACATCTCGAATCCGAAGGACAGCACAGTCCGATGGATTCATTTTGCTTGTTAAGGATAGTCGCAAGATTTTACCTCAACAAATTGGCGCCTTCCGTGGGACCCGTCATTCACTCTACCCTAACTAAGAGATGACAGATCCTACCCCTGTAACACCCGAAGGCAGTGGAAGAAACAATGACAACAACTCTCACAACAGCATAGAACAAATACAAAACCAGATAACCGCCCTCAAAGCACTGATCCAAGAATACAATGCTGGAGGAGGAACACCGATCAAACCCATCCAACTTGACTTCAATGATGGTGAGTCCCAAGATGACGAAGCTAAACGACCCGAAGAAGATCCGATAGNATAACCGCCCTCAAGGAACTGATCCGAGAATACAATGCTGGAGGAGGAACACCGATCAAACCCATCCAACTTGACTTCGATGATGGTGAGTCCCAAGATGACGGAGCTAAACAACCCGAAGAAGATCCGATAGACGATTTGTCTAAACCTTTCAAAGCCGCGTCAAAAAGCCCCTTCACTCGAAGGATCCTTGAATTCTCCGGCCCTAAAAATGCTCGGTACGTAATGCCGGCACACCTAAAGATATACGATGGGTCCACAGATCCGGATGATCACATCACAAGGTTCTAGGGAGCCGCACAGTCAGGCTCATGGCCTATGCCGATATGGTGCATGATGTTCCAGCAGACCTTGGACGATGCAGCGAGAGGATGGTTCGATTGCTTACCAAGAGGCAGCATTGACAGTTGGGATTCACTATGTGAACAATTCGTACAAAGATTTGCCCTCCGTCGAAAATGCATCAGAGGCCCTTTGGAGATCACAAAAATCACAAGGCAAGCCAATGAAACTTTACCTGAATTCAAAGAATGGTGGACCGATGAAGCAAGTCGCATCTCCGGTGTTCCGGAAATCATGCAAATATCCTCTTTCGTAGATGGATGCAAATGTCCCGAGTTGGCCAAAAGATTCCCTGAAAAAGTTCCTCGGACTATCACGGAAATGATGATCAGGGTTGATGACTTCGTGCGCTCTGAAAAGGCCTTCCGAACAGCCGAAGTACCCCGGGGAGAAAGAACAGATAGTTACAGAAAGGAACAACAAAACCCTTACCACAAGAATGACCGCAGCTACCAACGACCCCCATTTCGAGGGGATCGACGGCGCGGCAATTACCGTGAGGAATACAAACCACGCCGAAATGATCATTATGCACCCTATGTTCCTGCCAGAAATGATAACGCCAATCGAGCTGACTATCGGAATGACTACCGACATAACGATGTTATACGAAGGGACACCCGGCCGATAGATCTGAACGTCCTCACTAAGGCTCCTAAAGAAATCCTGGCAACTGAACATCAACTCAGACTTCCGGCACCTCCACCGCTTAGGGGAAGACCTTCAAGAGAAAACATGGACAAGTACTGTGACTACCACGGAGAAAAGGGGCACTTGACGAATGACTGTCACAACCTAAAAGAGCAGTTGAAGAAAGCAATGGAGACAGGTAAGCTGGATCACCTGATCAGAGACGTTAGACAAAGAGACAGAGCTCCACCAAGAGGCAACAACCAGACTAACCAGGGACGCATCATTAACATGATCCGATACAGAGATAACGAGCGAAAACGAAAGGCTACCGAAAGGGAAGAAAAATGGATGAATGCTCTAATCAGTTTTCCCCCGATATTGCCCGGAGACATTTCTGAGGAACCCTTAATAATCGAAGCAGAAATAGAAGGATATACTGTCCGAAGGGTTTACGTAGATCAAGGCGCCTCAGTCGAAGTAATATATGAGCACTGTTTCCTCAACCTTGACCCTTCCATCCGCACTCGATTGACAAAAACAAATACACCATTGGTCGGGTTCGCCGGAGAGGCCATCAAACCTTTGGGGAAAATCGAGCTAGAGGTCCGTTTCGGGAGCGAAGGGCTATATCGCCGAACAACGATGAAATTCGCAGTCGTCTGATCCCCTTCTCCTTATAACATCATCCTGGGACGATCAGGCATCAAGGAGCTAAGGGCCATACCTTCGACAATACATGCCATGATGAAATTCCCAACACCCCGAGGAGTAGCGACGCTAGTCACCCGGACGGTCATCATCTCGGAATGCAGAAGGTTAGAAGAAAAATTTTTGTTGGAAAGGGAAGCGGAGGTTGAAACCCCTCCCGTCACTGCCGTGATAAATGAAAACGAAAAGACAAAGGAAATTATGGTGCATCTTGCTTACCCTGACCAGTTAGTGACTATTGGAAAAAATTTCTCTCCGGAAGGACGAAAACGACTGATCGATTTACTTAAGANGTTAGAAGAAAAATTTTTGTTGGAAAGGGAAGCGGAGGTTGAAACCCCTCCCGTCACTGCCGTGATAAATGAAAACGAAAAGACAAAGGAAATTATGGTGCATCTTGCTTACCCTGACCAGTTAGTGACTATTGGAAAAAATTTCTCTCCGGAAGGACGAAAACGACTGATCGATTTACTTAAGAGTAACAAAGATGTATTCGCATGGAAGCCGTCGGATATGACGGGCGTGCCCCGATGGATCGCAGAACATAAGCTCAACGTAAACGTCCATGACAAACCCGTGGCACAGAAGAAAAGGTTCTTCTTGGAGGAAAAAAAATCAAACAATAAACAAAGATGTGGAAGAATGGTTAAAAGCTGGAATTATCAGACCCGTTCGGTATCCGTCATGGATCTCAAACCCGGTATTAGTAAAGAAACCGGATGATAGTTGGAGAATGTGCATCGATTTCAAAAATCTCAATTCATCCTGCCAAAAGGACTACTACCCCCTACCCGAGATTGACTGGAAGATAGAGTCCGTGATGGGGTTCAAATACAAGTGCTTCCTGGATGCATACAAAGGCTATCATCAGGTCCAAATGGCCAGGGAAGACGAAGAAAAAACGGCCTTCTACACGGACCACGGAACTTACTGTTACGTCAAGATGTCGTTCGGATTAAAAAATGCTGGAGCCACATATCAGAAATTGGTAGACACTGCCTTTCGGTCGCAGATAGGCCGAAACCTGGAAGCATACGTAGACGACATGGTCATTAAAAGCCGAACGGAGAAAGAGCTGTTGGCTGATATTGCAGAAACATTCGATAACCTCCGAGAGATCAACATGAAGTTGAACCCTAAAAAATGTTCATTCGGAGTGGAAGAAGGAAAATTTCTAGGATATATGGTGACTTCGGAAGGAATCAGAGCAAACCCCAAGAAAACCAGGGCAATAGCAGATATGCAATCACCAAAGTCTCTCAAAGAAATGCAAAGTTTAAGTGGCAAACTTGCCGCCCTAAACCGCTTTTTATCCAAATCAGCCGAAAAATCTTTACCTTTCTTTGAAACACTCAAGAATATCACCAAGGAAAACCGGGACGAATACCGATGGACAGAAGAAGCCGAAAGGGCCTTTCAAGAGATGAAAAAAATGATTCTAGAACTCCCTTGCCTAACGACACCAAAGCGAAAGGAAGACATGTACTTATACCTGGCGGCAACCAAAGAAGCAATAAGTGGAGTAATAATGGTAGAAAGGGACGGACGGCAGAAGCCAGTGCATTACGTGAGTCGGACGCTGCATGAAGCCGAAAAAAGATATATTCCGGTAGAAAAGTTGGCCTTAGCACTCTTACACCTGTCTAGAAGGCTACGAAGGTACTTCGAAGCCCATCCCATCAAAGTTATAACAGACCAACCCATCAAGCAAATACTTAACAGAGCAGAAGCCTCCGGACGATTGGCCAAGTATACCGTAGAGCTCGGCGCGAACAACATCACTTACCTCCCTCGGAATGCAATCAAGGGACAGGTATTAGCTGATTTCATCAATGAAATACCCATCGGGCCATCCGATCGAGATTCAAAAGAAAGGGGCATGGAGATATACGATATCTCTCAAACTAAAGAATGGATACTGTATACTGACGGAGCATCTAGCAAAAAGGGTTCCGGAGCAGGTTTAGTACTGATCACCCCAAACAAGGAAGAATACACTTACGCCCTCCGGATGAACTTTGACGCTACCAACAATGGAGCAGAGTACGAAGCATTATTAGCAGGGCTAAGAATTGCGAAAGATATGCACATAATGGCATTGGATGTACGGGTAGACTCAAACCTAGTGGCAAGCCAGATCAACGGAGATTTCACGGCCTATACGGAAAGTATGACTAAATACCTCGCCAAGGCAAAAGAATACATTACCTGCTTCGAACGGTTCAAGATCAAAAATATTCCGAGAGCCCAAAACCAAAAAGCCGACATACTAAGCAAGCTAGCATCCGTAGCATTTGATCATCTAACGAAGGAAATTCTGGTAGAGGTATTAGAAAAATCATCTACTGAGGAAGAGGCGATAAACGCAATAGTAGAGGAAGAGGAGGAAAACTGGATGTCACCTATCATCCGTTGCTTGGAAGAAGGAATCTGGCCGGAAGATCAAAACGAAGCCCGCGCCCTTCGAATGAAAATAAGCCATTATACAACTATCGACGGAGTGCTGTTTAAAAAATCATACTTGGGTCCGATGCTAAGGTGCGTCGGACCACTCCAAGCTAACTATGTCATCTGAGAGGTGCACGAAGGAGCCTGTGGAATGCACTCCGGACCACGATCCGTGGTGGCTAAACTCATGAGGCAGGGATACTATTGGCCAACTATGCACCGAGACACCAGAGAAGTCATTCAGAAATGTGATTCATGCCAAATACATGCTCCGGTCCCCAAGTTACCTAAAACAGTGCTAACCTCCGTCATGGCACCATGGCCTTTTTACCAATGGGCGATGGACGTGTTGGGACCTCTACCCGAAGCCCCAGGAAAGGTCAAATACGTCATCGTTGCAATAGATTATTTTACAAAATGGATGGAAGCAAAGCCATTGGCCAAGACCACCGGAAAAGAAGTAAAGAAGTTCGTGTGGGACAACATTGTTTGCAGGTTCGGATTACCAAAGATTATCGTCACAGATAATGGAAGCAATTTCATCGGCGACCCGTTCAAAAGCTGGTGTGAAAGATTGAACATCACCCAAATCAACACGGCCGTAGCACATCCGCAGGCCAATGGGCTAGTAGAAAGGGCTAACAAAAGTTTGATGAAAGGATTCAAGTCACGGCTGGGACGAGAAAGAGCCGGATGGGTTGACGAACTACCAAATGTACTTTGGGCATTCCGGACCTCGCTGAAAACTAGCAACGGAGAAACACCCTTCAGCTTGACATATGGAAGTGAAGCAGTCATTCCCGCCGAAATAGGCATGCCCACCTTCCGGACTATGATGACTAACGCAAGAGACAACGACGATGAACTCAACTTAAACTTAAACTTGCTAGAAGAACGGAGGGAAATGGCAGCAATAAGGGAGGCCAAGTACAAAAAGAAGGTGGAGCAGTACTATAACCGGAGGGTTCGTCCGGAAACATTTAAGGTAGGAGATTTCGTATACCGGAAGAATGAAGCTAGCCGAGTAGAAGACTTGGGAAAATTAGGCCCTAACTGGGAGGGTCCCTATCGTATCATTGAAGCTTACCAGCATGGCACCTACAAGCTCCAGACTATGGATGATGTGGAAGTACCTCGCACCTGGCATGCGATCAACCTGAAGAAATGTTTTATGTGAATCCTAAAAAACTGTTGTAAGGCCAAGGGCCATCGTTTAATGAAATCATTTTCCTACTTGAATCGTGTTATAAAATTACATGTCCGAACATTAGGGCCAAGTGCCCAACGATATAATCTGTCCAAAAGACCAATGCACCCCAAGTGGGTTCCCAATGATTACCCCAAGAGGGTTTCAAATAAAAACCCCAAGCGGGTTCCGAACGTTTACCCCATGAGGGTTCCGAACGACTACCCCAAGAGGGTTTCGAACAAATACCTCAAGTAGGTTCCGAACAAATACCCCAAGTGGGTCCCGAATGACTACCCCAAGAGGGTTTCAAGTAAAAACCCCAAGCGGGTTCCGAACGATTACCCCACGAGGGTTCTGAACAAATACATCAAGTAGGTTCCGAACAAATACCCCAAGTGGGTCCCGAATGATTACCCCAAGAGGGTTTCAAGTAAAAACCCCAAACGGGCTCCGAATGATTATCCCATGAGGGTTCCGAACGATTACCTCAAGTAGGTTTCAAATAAATACCCCAAGCGGATTCCGAAAGATTAAATCGCCTAAAAATAAGCTAAGTAATATTTAACTCATTTCCTGTCTAACAGGCCAACATCGGAGAAAATAGAAAAACATAAATGTACGAATATATAATATAATCAAAGGAAGTAATATCGTTCATATAAAAAAAAGTGATTACATTACATGGCGGCCAAATAGCCCCGGAAATAAAGAAACTACAAGATAGTTTCACAAAAATGGGGACGCACCCCGGAACATATAAAAGACCGAGGCACTACTACCCCTCCGGTCGTACTAAGTAAAAAGATAGTTAACAATAGCTTCATGTGGAAACCTGGAATGCCGAAACCCATAGTTGAAATGGAGGCATCCAGTTTCCGGCGGTACAAAACCCACGAACTTCTCACGACAAGGATGAATAAAAAAGCTTCACATAAAGCCGGCAATACCTTTATCCATAGTCTAAATGGAGGTATACCTACTCTATCAACATCTGAACAATCACTCGGCAGTGGTGGTGGTGTCTGGAGCTGCGGAGGAGGGATTCCCTTGGTCAACTAATCCTCCAGACCCAGATGCTTCGGCATTCGGCCCCGAATGGGGGTCCAAACCGGAAGCGTCAGGTCCTGACACTTCGGAGGCCGGCTCCTGAGTGGGAGGAATCGTGGTTGACTGGGAAGGAGCAGGATCAGGGAACATTTGCACAAGCTCCTCAAAGGATCGGTAGCAGGTCTTACGGATCCTCTGGATAAATGGATACTCCTGAGTAGGAGCTTGATCATACAAATCTTGGTACTTTTGATCTGCTTCCATGTCCAGGTTCTCTACATCCTCCAAAGCTTTGACTGCCTCCTCCGGCTCGAGCCCCAAATGAGCCCCATCTATCAACCCAGACTGGTAGTATAAATTGAAGGGCGTGGCCAAGGCATCCTTGAACTCGTGGCTACTCAGAAGGCGACGAACGACCTCGGGGATGAACTCGTTAACTATGCGGTTTCGATCAATCTCAACATTCCCCGACGAAATGGCCAAGTCTTGCTTCTCCTTCAGAAGCTCTTGGTAGGCCACTTCTTCCGCCTTCAGAGCCGACTGGGCCTTGGCAAGGTCTGCATCTAAAGCACTAATCCTCTCGGCCTGACCCTTCGAAACTCCCCTCCAATCCTCCTTCTCCTTCTCCAAATCTGACACCCTACCACTTAAACTCTCATGCTCTGCCCTCAACCTCCTCAACTCCTCTGAATCACCNCTCCTTCTCCAAATCCGACACCCTACCACTCAAACCCTCATTCTCTGCCCTCAACCTCCTCAACTCCTCCGAATCATCCGAAGAACAGCCGGCATGCGCAACCTTCAAATCTTCCAACTCTTTCTGTACTTCCTGAATCTTCTTAAGATCTCCGTCCGCCTTACGAGCACAGCCCTTATGAATGGCAGACAGCTTGGAATGATGCTCCTTCATACTTTCAAACCGGAAGAGAACGTCGGCTAGGGCGGCAGAGGTCTTTCCCAAAAACAACCAAGAACGGTTGATAGCTTTGTTGTCATCATGAGCATCCAGAAATCTCTCTTCGCCGGGGGTAGCCAGATGGACCATCATATCCCTGCAGACGTTGGCATTATTCATCCTATCCCCTCTCTTCACCGACCAGTCGGGGACAAAGGCTTCATCGGAGGAGTCAACCTCAATATCAACATTCTCCTCCTCGGCCACCTGTTTGCCTCTACCGGATGACCCCGCTTGGGAACCACCTGAAAAACCGAAAAAAGCATACAAGGATTAGTAAAACAATAATAAAACAACAAGTAAGATAGGGTTCCGAAACATACCAACGCCAGCGTTTCCGGAAGACAACCCAATAGCCGGAAACGAATGGATAGGGTCGGGATTGGCGACCTCCGTCGAATCCAGGACGACCACCTCAACGTCCTCCTCTGTTTGACTCTTCTTCCCCAAACGGGAAGAGACGTTGCTCCCCAATCTCTTGCTCCCCGCCTGAGAACCTCCAACTGGACCCGAAGGCTTCTTCCCCCCAAACCTCACACTTTGCTCCTGTTTCCTATCCTTCGCTTGCAGCACCTTGTCATTCGGAACTTCAACCTCTAGCATATCAGCAGTCTTTTCAGGGATGTTAGCGTTCGTAGGCAAAGGCATTGCTAAATGCATCTCCGGCCCCTGACCCTCTGGAAGCTTGTCGCCCTTCATCACATTCACCTTCTTGCGAAGTGAAGGTTTCCTCAAATATTCAGCCATCGTAACGCCTGAATAAATAAAAAAAAGGGAGAAGAAAAAAGCCGAAAGTTAGGCATGAAAAGCCGAAGGTTAGATAAATAAAAAAAAATAAATAAATAAATAAATAAATAAATAAATAAATAAATAAAACATTAAAACATGAGGGACAAAGGCTATACCCCTTCCCTTATCATCCCTCAGCACCGCCCGATACCCTGGATACTTCCAATATGTAGACAAACCCATCATATAATAAAAATCATGGAGAACCTGACAAGGCTCGATAATATGCTCCGCCAGCTTCTCGGCATGATCGGCGTCATAGTCACCTTTCGAAAAGGGATCCGAAACATCTGAATCATGATGCCTCCAAGGCATCGCAAAGGGAACGGCGCGTCTATCTATCAAGAAAAATTCTTCCTTCCAACCCTTCAAACAAGAAGGAAAATCCCCAAAACAAACCTTCCTTTTCGGACCTGATCTCTTCTCAAATGAAAACCAGTTGCCTTGCTTACTTAACTTGTAAAAAAATCGGAATAAAGAAGTGGTCGGGGGAATATGTAAGCTCCGGCTATAAACCTCAAAAAGAGTTAGGCGATGTAGGCCGAGCGGAACCAATTGGGAAATGTGTACTTTAAAGTACTGGATAACATCGAGAACAAAGGAGGAAAAAGGAACACTGAGACCCCCCCCCCTCAAAAAAGTACTCAACATACAAACCTATAGCATCGCTCGGCAATTGGTCCATGGTAAGACCCTTAGGAGGAACCCTCGGATGAAGATCCTTAGGAATACCGAAGGATTCAATCATAGCCAAAACATCCGACGGTTGGGTTTTGGAAATTTTCTTGGCTATATCAAACTTTTTCGGATCTAACCTGGCGGAAGCACCACCCTGATCGGCCGATACTGAAGATTTTGACATGACGAAGGGCGTAGGGAAGGAGTATAGCCAAAACTAAGTTATAAAACGTACCTCATAAAGAAAGCAAACAAACACGCTGGAAAATCTGTTCGGACTCCGGAAGGAAGCAGTTGTCAGAAACTAGAGAGAGAAATTACAGTGGTAAAAAATGAGAAGAAAAGGGCTATTTATAGGAGAAAAAGATAAGCACGAAACGACACGTCGTACGAACATCCCATGTGGCACCATCTGGACCACACGATCAACAGGCGTGTCCACGTGTCACGATCCTAAAAAGGCGGTAAAAATGCCGGCGCTCCTTAAACGACACATTAATTACTTTTAACTCTTATATACGTGCATAACTCGACAAAAACACGTTATATCCCCCGGAAAACAACAAAAATGACGACTTTAAAGTATCATACCATCGGTATAACCAATACTATGATACTGGGGGGGACATGTTGGCGTATGTGTCCTCCGGACCATAGCCGAACGGAACAGACCTACGACTCAGATAAAACCGAACCATATCCGGACGAAACGAGACGAACCTAAGCAAGGCAAACCAAATACCCAAAACCCCGGCATCCGAAGGCCATGCTCCCTCCGGATAACTCTGTCATTCAAAGTATATGATAAGTACAGGGGTCAAAGTACAAACAAGTACACAAAGTACGCGATAATAGAACATCATATGGCGAACACTAAGGGATTAAGTACAAGCTAGGGCAAATGCCTCACATGGGCTGCCTATAAATAGTAAAGAAATTCTCTTACTAAGGTTAACTAATTCTGCTCTCTCTCTTACTTATTTATTCTCATACTTTATCTCTCTAGAGCTCCATACTTACTCTCACGCCGGAGGTTGGTCCTGGGATACATTCCCAGGGCGAGTCTAACGGACGTTTCTGTCTTACAGGTAATCGAAAGGACGGAAGCACACGACGGAACATCTCGAATCCGAATGACAGCACAGTCCGAAGGATTCATTTTGCTTGTTAGGGGTAGTCGCAAGATTTTACCTCAACAACAACCACCCTTTTTCTGATAAAAGATTATCAGCAACCGGTAAAATCTTATCAATAACACTTCTACCATTTTCACCACCAGCCCAAGCAGCTGAAATCCCGGAATTGCCTACTTCTTCCTCGGGTGTTGGCACATAAGACGGGTTAATCACCATCAAATCCACCATTCCTGACAGTCTTTTTCAATCCCTGAAGCGATATTAGTAGTTAACAACTCTGCATTAACCCCATGAGCTTCAAGTGTCTCACGAGTCACTTTTGTAGCATCAGGATTCACATCAGTTGCAAAATAATAGGCATTTTGGGACTCTGATCCAAGTATAAGAGCAAGACTAGCAATGACATAACCGCTCCCACAACCAACTTCCATACAAATTGTTGGGTGGTGTTCCAACAATTTGGTCCGGTCAGCCAATAGTGCGTCAACTAAGGCGTATGAGTCATCACATGGTGGGTAAACTTGAGGATGGGAACTCACAAGTCGTATTTGTGCAATCTTTGAAGGCATCTTTTCTTGAAAACCTAAAGTAAACTAAAAATAAAGAAAGAAAACTAATTAATGAGTATATACAGATGGTACCAAAAAGCAACATTCCCGCAAAAATACAGTGGCATTCTATAGCTCAATAATAAAATCCCTTTTTTTGATAAATTCTCATTGAAATTATCTACTATTGCTTTATTAATCATTGAAAAGGTATTGTAGCATTAAGTTTGAATTCAGGTAACAATCAAGTCATATGATGCAGTACTAAATTCAAAATCAAGATAAATTTGCATGAAGGAGATACACGAAAACACGATGAATATGGTTACTGACTAGCAGTATTTAGGGTGGCGTTTGGTTCACATAGTTTTTTGACTTTTTCCAAACTGTATCTTCTTATTGAATTGTAATATTTTGTTAGAAATTGGGTAAGGGTTGTGATGATAATCTTGGATAATCTACTTTATTAGTGTAGGTTCACTTTCCGAATAAAGTATTTCGACCCTTTAATCCTTGGGTATCACAAAGTCCTTACTGGGATAATTCGGGAAGAACACTTATTAGTTTCTAGGCACAAGAGAACTAAGCAAAACAAACACATTACGTTGGACTAATGGTTTTTGTATGTTGCAAACGAGACCAATAAACAGAAACTTTTCTAATACCAAACGACATGGACAGTTATGTCGGTCGGTTTTTGGTGTGAAAAAAAGGGGGCGCGGCCCCTTTGACCCCACATCTATTCGCTCAAACGAGTGTGCACTCCACACTAAAATACCAACATTTTTGAAGGTATTTAAGATTGCTTATCCAAACTACTTAGGGGTTGCATATTATAAATTAAAATAAACACCACCCAAAATAAGCCAATAAGCACTTAGTAATCCAAACACTTGAAAAGTGATTATTTATAAATGAGATAAGCAATAAGCAGACAGCAGATTTAATAAGCAATCTCAATTCTCAAACCAAACCAAGCAGCATTTGATATGTATGAAAAGAATATTACCTAGAAGGTTGTGAATGTTAACGTCTTACGCCGCCGGTGATTAAGAACTTTAGCAGGAGAAACCAAATAGTTTGTCGGGTAACACAAATAAAGGGCGAATAATACAATTAACACAAATTAAAATAGAGGGTTAATATATTTGAAAATGTTAACTTCATTTTCTTCATCAATAAAATATTATTTTCGGCCAATAAAAATTAAGAGGAACTTTATTTTACATACCCACTTTTTCTTACATACTGAGGGATTGATCTAGACCGTTGATCTAACAGACAAGATTAAGGGAAAAAAAACACGGGAGGACTGAAAATGTAATTTTGATAACTAATTCACCCACCCACCACTTTTCTCTTTCATTTCATTATCACAACTGACACACACAAAAACACACACCTAACTCACTTTCTCTCTCTAACAAACTTTGAAATCAACCAAAAACATCAAAATTCAACCGTTTTTAACCATTAAAATCAAATAAAATACATAGAAATGGAAGAATCGAGGCAAGCAGAACCAGATCCGGGGAAAAACTGGTTTGAAATGAACAGATTCAAACTAAGGATGACGGTATGGCACTTCTGATATATTATTGTGATGATTTTGTTTTTATTACTGGAATTTATTTGTGTTTTTGAAGATATTTATGGAGATTTTTGTGTTTTATTGAACATTTTATGAAGATATTTATGTACATTCATCTGACGTAAAGTGTTGATGGAAGCTATGGTTGAAGAAAACTGAAGAAGCTATGGTTGAAGAAAACATAACATCTTAATAAACAAATTTAAGAAGCTCAAACACATGTGATATCAC
>LBNU01035241.1:151932-162046 GCA_014162995.1 Artemisia annua
ATATCATATATGATATTACATATCATATATGATATATCATATCATATATGATATATCATATATGATATGTAATATCATATATGATATATCATATATGATTTTCTCGGCCACGAAAAAAAACGTGAAAAAAACGGAAAAAAAAAATTTGTCGAAAATATATCAAAGTGCCTATCTATAGAAAGATAATTAAATGCTCGTCGTAACGGTATATTTTTTTTCGCTTAACGATTAACGGTTTGAAAGATATTAATATTTGAAAAAAAAAATGAAAGTGGGTTTTTTAAATTGTTGGGATTAATCTCATCCATTAGATCAAATAAAGATGGAGGGAAGATGTATGGTGGAGATTAGTCCCTTGGTATGTAAAAATAGTTTGGTCCTCAAATGATCTTATATCTAAAACAAAACCTCTAGTGGGTACTTTCGAAAAAGAATATTTCCTTATTAGGTAATATTTTAATTATTATTTTTTAATTTATAAATTTATAAATTCGTTTTGTTGATATACTACAGGTAGAAGATAAATACAAAAAATATAGATAAGATCTAACTAACAACAATATGATTAAACTTATCTTTAATAATAAAAAACTATAATTAAAAATCATAAATCAAACAAAACTCTTTAATAATAAAAAACTATAATTAAAAATCATAAATCAAACAAAACAAAGATTATTTTTTTTTTTAATAAATAAAAATATATCATTAAAAAAAAATTTAAAAAAAACCCGCGCGTGCGCGGGCGTTATAACTAGTTTATTATAAACAAACAAAGTGTAACCATGCATACCGTTTCTACTTCTACACGCAAAATATTACTCAAATGCCTCATTTCTCATTAAATGGCTCTAAATTGAAACATCTACATGATTTACATATTGTATACATTAAGTAGTTGTAAACAGGACCAGGGGTGCAAAAAAATTGAGCCGAACCTGAGGTCATTCAAATTATATAGTGAAAGCTCGAGCTCGTCTCATTTCAAGCTTTCCTTTAGATTGAACTCAACCCATGACATATTTTAATAGCTCGCACTTGGCTTGAGCTCTGCTAATTTTTATGTTGAGCCTAAGTGACACAATGCTCAACTCAAGCTAGGCTTTTTAAGCACATTGGGCTCTAGATCATTTATATATATTGAGCTCGTATATATCCTCCACTATATAATAGCCTAACATGATAGCGCCACATAAGTGTAACAATTCCACCTCATTGCCTACTAGATTGCCTACATGGCATGCACTTTACATGCACTAAAATTAGGACTTTTAAAAAAGCTCACTTATGGGACTCGAACCCTCGACCTTGCATTCAATACATAAGAATGTCAACCACTCTCAACCACTAGAGCACTTGAGTGTTTGTGTTGATAGGTTTAAAAACAAAATATACATTCTTAAAATCAAATGCACAAATCAGTTACATATTTTCAAAATCATTTTAGCTACAATTTAGGGATTTTAATTAATATTAGAAAGGCAAGTATCAATTCATATAAGCAATCAAAACGCACAATTTCAAATAAACCAGGAGTGATATATGATTTCCATTCACACCAAAAAAATCATGGCAACTAACCCTAAATCTAAATCAGTTCTAACTGATTCATTCAAAAAATCAAAACCCAAAATTATTCAAAAAACCACCAGATAAACGCGTTGCAGCTTAATTATCATTCAAAAAACCTAAAGCTAAGCTGTTGTAGATAATCGCCAGGATAAGGCAAGATTTCTGTTGTGATTCTAAGTTTGTTCTTAATCAATTGCTTTTCAGTTTTCTTAATCTTACATATTTTCAAAATGAATTTTTTGATATGAATTTTTTTGTTGTTTAAATAAATCTCCACATATATGAACCCTAATTTTTATGTTTCAGTAGGTATGTAAAGCGATTTCATCTGTTATAATTATTGATTTCAACAGATATGTATTTCTTTTGCCCTAATCTTTATGTTTTCTCTTTCATTTTTAAATAATAGATGAAAGCTCTTTCATTTTGTTTTCATATAATTAATTGAATTCAAAGTAGTTGTGTATAATAATTTGAATGAGTCATTACGCATAAGAATTTATTTTGCACGCCATGTGTTTGTGTAAATGTCTTAGTATAGTCTTCTGTGTCATCCACATTTTCCCTCAGCTTAAAAACATTGATTTGAACATATTAAAAAATATCAAATAAATATAATCATGTGTATTGTGGATAGGTTATTCAGAGTACCATCAATCTGAACAAAGTAAGCCTCTATGAGCTAAGGTTGAAATTATTTGTGGAGCATGTTATTGATCAAAGATGAAAAGAAAATTGCTTTTTTGCTAGCTCTTATAATCTTTAAACTGTTAAGAAGGCACACATCTTAATTAGAGTTATGAATAATGCAGATTTCTGGATGCATGACTCACTATGTCAAAGGAAAGCCTATAGCATTGGACCATGAAGGTGATTCATGCACACAAGAACTGCACAGAGTGGTAATTATGTGGAAAGATCATTTTGTTCTCTATATAACAATGTCTTTGCTTCTTTCTTTTGTTGGTAGACTAAACTAGAAAGTGTTTGCAGGTCTCCTAATGTTTATTTTGAAGCTGATATTGCTGTTAATCTAGAGGCTGAATTGGCTAGAAGTAAAAGGATTAAGTGTCCTGCTGTGGATTAAAAGGTGCAGCTCTTGGTTGCTATGAAACGAGTTGTCATAGGAGCTTTCATTTCACTTGTGCAAAGCTAACACCACAATACAGATGGGATGAGCTGCAAATCAATATGTCATATTATATATGAATAATCTTGACACTTGGATTTTATGCAGCAAGCAAGCTCCCATTAAACAAACTTAAGTTCCTGTTGTTGATACCATTAGCGCAATCTCTCGATGGGAATCACATGGGTTATTCACAAAAGTTGTTTTATGTTGCCCAGCTCTCACAAGCACCGAGAAGGTAAGATAACCATTTTGTGTATTTAGTTTGATGCGACTATCCAATTTTTACTCACTTGCTAAATGTATACATGAAACTATTGCAAAGTTCGAGAAGTTGTCTGGTGTCACAATATTGAAGACAATGGGATTCCATGGTCACTCATGTCATTGCATCGGTAGATGATGAATGGGGCATGTAAAAGAACCCTAAAATATTTGATGGATGTTATATAGGGGAAGCGGATACTCAATATAGAATTTTTTGACAACAAATAACAAGGGTAGATAGGATGAGATTAAAAAAAAAAGGCCTGCATATTGTATTTACCGATTAACATGTGTTTTAAAGTTTTATAACTTTTTTTAAATGGAATCTTTCTATGTAGGTGAAACGGTTCACGAGCCTCAAATATCTCGCCGAGAGAAAAATCCACTTAACATGAAACATCATCTAAGCACATTCTTATTGTAAGTTTTTTCAAGTGGGGAGACACTTTGCATTTTAGCCATCATTGTGTTCGAAAAGGAGATATGGTGTTTACTAATGTTTGCAAGTAACAAAACTCATGTGGAATGCAACTTCTTTTTGTACAGCTATTGCTCAAGCCGGTTACGAAGGAGAGGCGAATACTTAAGACACTATTTTATACTCCAGTAATTATATACATAACTTTTTTTTTAACTATTCAATAAATTAATGTAACATTTTTGTAGGTTGTCGCAAGATGGATGTTGCTACATCTAAATTACTAGACGAGTACCCGTGCATAGCAACGAAATTTTTAAGCGTTCAAACAACTATAGTTGTGATATTTGTGCTAAGGGTTTCGTGACTGTTTAATACATTAAAACGTGAAAATATCAATAATATATTGCAAAAAATTATAACATGCGATTAATTCAACTCAAACAATAATTCTTAGCAGTATCAAAGAACCATATAAAAACATTATTGAAACTGAAAATAAAACATTAATCAATTATGAGATAGTAAACATTGCACGTTAGTCGTCACATACTTATAACCTTTTTTATTCACTATCTTCATCGACTGTACAACTTTCAGTTTAAAGCCCGGTTTGGGTCAATCTGTGTGTAGCATTTGTATATTAAAAAAAATATATAAGATTTTAAACTTACAAAAGTAACAAATTTTCAAATTTGAACTAATTTATTATTATCACCTAAACAATAATTTGAGGTAGCATCGTTAATACTCATTTGACAAAAAACCTTTTATCAACTAACATAAATTTATGTAGCATACTTTACAATTTTGACAATTTTTTTTTTTTTATTATTATATTTTAACAATCTATATACCAAAATATATAGAATTTACACAAACGATACTTACAACTCTTATTACAATTAGGGGTGTCAGTAGGGTCGGTTGACCCGACCTCGAACCAAAAACCTAGCCGAATAAAGCTTATCGGGTCGGGGTTAATCGGGTTAAAAAATATTGTGCAGGTTGTTTTGACCCGAACCAATAGTGTTGTCGGGTCGGGTTAGGTTAGATAAAAATATGTATCGGGTATATCGGTCAACCGATTAAGACCCGATAGTGCACATGTTTATTATGAATTAAACATCTGAATTGTTTATATATGGAATTATTACCTTGGGTGATGTTGTAACTTACATGTATTTTTCTTTGAGGTGTTTACCTTTATCTTGTTGTTTCAGGAACAGTCGTAAGATAAGCGATCGTAGAAAGTATAAACACGGTAGTATTGTTGCTTATGACAGTATACTTACAGGGGAGTTATACAACCTTACAGTATGATCTTATATCATGCATGAATAAGATTGTGCAAGACGGTGATGTCAAAGTTCATTTTACAGACTATTCAATACAAAGTCTTTTAATCACTTATTTGTTTAAATGTAGAATAAAAATGCTAATCAATTGTAGTACTTATACTCTCATGCAAATTAAGTACTGTATTGAACTTTGGAAACACTTGATGCTTATTGTTGAATAAGATTGCAGTTGCAAATATGCAATGGAAGTTGTAGTGTCAACATTCTTTAAAACTTATAATTAATTAATACGTTCACTTGACTTTTGCACCGACAACCCGAATCAGCCGACCCGAACCAACCCGATAACCGATTCTTAAGCGGTTAGTTGCGGGTCACTCTAAAAAACTCCATAAACCCGATTGTTTTTCAACCCGACACCGATCTACCCCGATTACCCGACCCAAAACTCCTTATTTTCACATTACTTCTATCATAATATACCTAACAATTATTAACAAAACCAAAAAATGATAAAAAAGCATAACCAACATATTTACAAAAAAAATTTACACAGTCCTCATTATAATCAAATATACCAGCAGTTTTAAAATGAAAACTATGCACTTGCCGCCGCGCGAAATATGGTTCCGGCAAAGGTGGCGTTAGCACAGCAGCAATGATAATTCCGCGACGGTACCTGATGAACTTGTTAAGGCTTGGCGGCTCTTAGCAAATCCTATAAAAAAACTTTTTTTGTTAAAAAAACTTATACAAATCTCATATCTGTAACAAAAAGTATGGATCTAAAAAAAAACTTGACCCCGATGGAAGTGTTCGTGTCGGTAGTGCTTATTTCAGCAGCAACGAGTATTTCCGTCATACAGACGGCGGCGGCGGCTAGACTTGAAAAAAGACAATCGTTATAAAATCAAGATTAAAAAAAATAGATACATAAAAATAATCCTGTACTTGAACAAACCTTCTATATGGTGGGTTTGAGCATGGTGGTGGCGGCTGTGACGGGTGGTTGGCTGTGACATGGTGGTGTTGGTTGTTACGGCGTATAACGTGGTGGGTGCAGGGTGGGTGTTTGGTAGTGGCGGCTTGTAACTTGATGCGACAGCTTTGTGATTGGATGTGATGTGGTTGTTGTGTTGATGGATGAGGAACTTTTTAATAGAAATAATGGAATTACAAAGTTTGTATCATAAGTTTCATAAGAATCATTTGCCCATTGTGTTTCCACTAGGCGTTAGAACAGTTGTGTATTAGCATCGATCGAAATTCAAAGCATATATCTTCTTAAATGTCCCTTGTTGTATTAGGCTCTGCCGAAATAGTTTAAGTTAACCAATAGTTATATTGTTTATTAAAGGCCTCCTGAAAACGGTTTGTCAATCACAAAGACAATAATGGCGTAAGCAGAGGGAGAGATAGACAACATACTGACCTGTGAGGGATAGAACTTCTATCATAAGCTAACATTCTTACCTCATACAGACTTAAGGCGACATCCCATGCTAAACTTAAACTACAAGCTTAGCAACGGGCCCAGTTTGATATCTAGAAGAAAATTAAATTATTTGCGGCCTCATGTTGAAATACATTCCTTTGCTGGGGGGCACATCAAATGTAGCATTCACATTGGCATTGGAGAAAGCTGAGCGCTCAGACGTCAAATGATCCAGCACGCAAACAGCCATTATTCGTATTCTATAGACCCTTGCTCACGTAGGAAATGAAATTGTTCAAGTCAAAGCGTTGTTATTTTGGCAATAGGGTCTATAGTTTCCAAATTAATACTGTACAATCTGGTTCCAGTTTAAATAGTTGATTTATCGCCATCAAGGCTGGAATATTTTGCGCGGGAAATATGTAATGGACCAATGTTTGCCCGTTTACCTCAACGTCTTAGACCGTATTTCTATTGCTACTATAAGAATAAGCATGAAGTAGAAGAGTATGATTGGAAACTTCATAAGAAAATAGATCTGCGATACTTATTGAGATAAAGTCTCTCTCTATGCGACTCTTTTATATTTTTCTTAGGATATAATTTTTCTATTTAGTGCAGGGGAGTGCCGTACTTAAATGATGTTTCATTTATCAAAAAAGGTTTAATGTTCATTAACTAGCCCTATATAATTTAGTAGAAATCAAATAAATCATATATCTGAACCTTAGTAGATACATTATTGAACGGCGCCTATTGAAATATAATTGGTAGAGACCAAAAGAAATTCGACCATTCCTGCATACTTCTTTATAAACGGTTATAGATGATGTATAATGTCTCAACGTAAATTAACCCAAATATGATCGTAATATGATTTAGCAAAAGTAAAAAGATATAATGTGTATACACCTTGTACGAAATGATATACCTGCAATATGCCATTCAAACTTGGCATAAAGCATGGTAAGACATAGTTTTTATTTATTTTGATATCCCTCCACTATTTCCTGATATCATGCCCTACTAGTCTTTCCACCACAAAAGGAAATTGGCTTATAAAGTTGTTCTTATTTTAGTTCTATCCTACGATCTATTAGCACGGAAACCCTTTATTAATTCACCGCCACATCTATTAAACTATCATACAAAACTAATGTAAAAAACAACTCTAGATTAATAAAAAATGTTATCAAAAGAAAGCAGTGTGTAATGAATATCCTAATAGAGGTAATTCCTCTTCGCATATGAGGATTAGACAAACGCAAAATCATATAAGTGCATTAGCACCATATCTCATACCGCCTGTATTAGCGCTATAACTATTACAAGACTATAAACTACGAAACAAAACGATATTATTTAGTATATTTGCAATTTCGCAATCCAACACTTCAATGTGTAGACTCCTAAACTTGAAATATGGTTATATATATTAATATGGTTAAGGCATTGAATCCATTATAGTATCAAGTAAGCACTATGAGACCAATTGGTCTCCTTATTGTGCTTAGTAGCACTTGCTCGCGCAAGAGTAATGATAGCAAAAGTTACTCCAGCTCGACATCCCGGCTTTGTTGGAAAGAGTTTCAATTCTATTATGTTCGGACAAATGAGAAGCAAAACTATGCGGATGAGCAGGGTCAACACATTTTTTGTTCGTTTAGAAAAAATAAAATTTCCATGGGGTAGTGATAGGTATTGTTGGATTGAAAAAGTGGGATAGATTAACAGATCGCGTACTCTTATATCTCTGCATATAGAAAAACTATAACGGTATCGCACATCATCTCGCTACACTGTTCTAGAACAGCAAAAAAAAACAGTAAAGCCCTTGAGTAAATATGTTTAGTGGTTGGAGACTTCGCTAGACGAGGATAACTGGGCGTGAGGTATCACCCAGCGAAGCTACTTATACCAAGCATAATAGTTTAAATTAACAAAAGAAAATATCCTATACATTATACGAGTTATATACAAATATTTTCCATATTATATCAATGCAATCATTTCGATATCTAAGGAACCTAATTGACTGATGACCAAAATAAAAATGCGTTATCACATGGTAAAAATACTTTTACATCAACATCTATTCTTCAAATCATATAAAAAAACTCAATTGGTTAAAATACGCCAACTTTATTATTGATAAATGTTTAATAACCGTATAAACCCCAACTGTTTATATAGGCTCATACAACACTATAATATGGTGTTCTTTTCTATTATGCTCCTAGTATATCACTAATTGAATCAATACTGACCCCATCTAAGAATGTCGAAACTAAGCGAATATCCTTTATGATCTCTTCCAGATGAACCATTCCTCTGGCCTCCAAAAAGTATAACCGACCCTGCACAATGCATTGTCTCTTGTCGGACGCACCAAATGCACTTAATAATCCTTCTCCTGATACGACGTTGCTGCCAGTTGACAACTCAGCCTATCTATATGGTTACCTACAAACTAACAAAAAGATATATATTGCTTTCACATAGAAAGCTACTCTCTCTCTCAAAACTACAATGGCGCCGCAATAGGAATCAGAACCGGCGCCATGGCTATAGTGGCCGGTTATCTGTAATTTTTCTTTTCATGTTTTTTTAAAAATAAAAACGCTTGCATGTTTTGTGTTTGTGTAAGTGTTGGTGTGTGTGCACTGTGCAGAGTGTTGTAGACAAAGGCGTTAGAAAAAGATGATGTGTTTTTGTGTTAATCATCTTTCACTTTAAACTCTATTGTTAGTGCAAATGTTAGGATATTTAATCTAAACGGTCTCTTATGCTTTAATGATGACAGACATGTAACTTGTAATACATAACGTAAAATGTGCAAGTCACTCGGTTACACAAACCATCAAAGCTTCCATTCATTAACACCTTTCGACATGCTTCAACAACATGTTCGAATATGTTTGTTAAGTTGCATTATGATCAAACTACTTAACAAACGATTGAGAATGTTTAAAATACTTTTTAGAGTTAATAAGTATTTTCAAACCAAGTAAATAAATATTTTTAAACATACTTAAATATTTTTAAACACATTTAAATTAAATGTTTTACATAAATTACGCTTAAATAAAATGACTAGACATTTTATTTTAGGTAATAAATTAAATGAAAACTAATTTTATTTAACCCTTAATTCCAAGTAATTCTAGTAGGATTATTATTAAATTACTTTTCAGTACAAAGAAGTGAAAAATACACTAGACAAAAGGAGTGTCTACAGGCACCCCGCGGATCCGTAGGCGGATCCATAAAATACTGATCTGCGGATCTCCAAATGGCTAGTTTTGGACAGATTCATATTTTATAGATATAACTCATTTTCTTCACTTTTGGCCAATTTGTTCCAACATTCTGTCCCACGTATTTTCACATACTTGAGTCACCATTATAACCAAGTCTTTGCAATGTTATAAGATACATTTTCAAGTCCTTTAATCCTCATCAAATCTTGATCATGATGCTTCTAACTTTAATTTGTTGTAAGCATATTTCCACTTGATCTTCCATCCTTGCAAGCTTAGAGATCTTGCATCCACATCCACCACAACTCACAAGCACACCAACATATGAAGATCAATCACAACAAGCTTGTGTATTAATTGTGTATTAAATTTGTATACATAAACGTAAATTTTTATACATAAACGTAATGGTGTTTTTACAAGATTTTCCTTTAATTGAACACAGATCTTTTAATACACTGTCTTTGGAATAAATACTAGAAGCGTTTTTAATGAAAAATGTAATGTTCAGATGTGATTTACTAGAAAATATAGATATAACCGAAGAAATGCGCGTTGTTAGATACTTAGATACATTGTATTCGAAAGGAATACTAAAAGCATTTAATGAAAAATAAGATGTTGAAATTTGGTTTATTAGAAGATATAGATACAGATGACATACGACTAATAACTGAACCTGGTTTGGGTATATCAAATTCATTTCGGCGCTTACGGTGTGGTTTTGTTAAA
>LBNU01035243.1:7028-25830 GCA_014162995.1 Artemisia annua
TTGATTTTAAACTTTATGTTTAAACAATATGCTTTCTTTAAGGGGGAGTATAAAAAGAAAAAGAAAATGTTCCAAATTTCATGCGAAAAAGTTCGTCTATCTCTCCAAATGCTTTGTATTTAATCAATTGATAGCAAAAATATCATTATATGCTATTTTTGAGGGGGAGAAGACGTGATTAAATGTGATCAAAAATGTTCAAAAGTTGTGGAAGAATCTCGAGCTCGTCAGTTAAGACTTAAAAGTCTTGTACTAGACTCAGAATTGACTCTCGAATTGACGAAAAAAATGTTAGTATTTGAAAGGATTTATCCAAGTAGAAAAGTACCATTTCGAGAAACTCTTAATTAGATGTTTACCATGACGGGTCTAACTTCCTTTCTAGGAATGTTAACAACTTCAAGTTAGTTATTAGAGCTAGTTATCACCTAAAAGCTGATAATGGATCTCTTTAACTAAGCAACGTAAACGTGTCCCTCAGGTATATGTCTATTAAGAGTGGATCAATTCAAAAATGCCAACTCTACCCAACATGTGCAAATTTATCTTAATAACTCATGAGCACATGTGAAGGGGGAGTATTTCAAAAGTGCAAAACTCTCAATGTGTTGACAAAAATGTGTTTTATGATCATAAACACTTTGAGAGATTTTCAAGAAAAAGGTTTATGGCAACAATAGGATAGTCATGGTGTTATAAGGTGACTAAGGTTAGGAAAAACCGTCCTATGATCCGCCAGAACCGGAGGGATCTACCCAAGGACAATTCCAATAGATTAGAATTAGAAGTAACGATGAATGTCAAGTTTGATGAGATTTCACAAATGGCTTCTGAGAGACTCACTCTAGAACCCGCGCTTAATCCAATGGCTTCTAATCAATCCGGATTAGGACCCGAACATAACAGAAAGACTTCTGGACATATCAGTTCAGGACTCGTACCTAATGGAGCTCAGTCAACTACACCAGATAAACCGACAAGTCAAGAACTGGAAAACTTCTTTGAGTTCATGTTTGATGAATATTATGGTGGAAATTCGACAAATGCATCTAAACAACATTCCGCTGCACCCACTCAACATCAACAATCACCACCACCACAAACACAAGATGCATCAACAACAGTCGAAACTGAAGCACCAACTCCCTCAACATCATCAACATCTACTCCAACATCTCCAGTGATTGAAATTGTTCTACCAAGAGTTGATGAGCAAAACCAAAATTCAACTTTTCAAGGAGAATCTTCACAACAAAATGCTACGTTAGACGAAGAAGAAGAAGTTTTTGAAAACCCGTTTGCTTCTGAATCTGAATCATCTTCTTCGAGGTTACATGAACCATCTAACACGCATATGTTGAATTCAAGGTACCCTTCTACACTCAAATGGACTAAAGACCATCCAATCGAACATGTCATTGGTGAACCATCCAGGCCAGTTCAGACGAGGAGACAACTTGCCACCGATCTCGAATTATGTATCTACATCTGTGCTTTAAGTTTGAAAGAACCTAAGAACATTCGAGAGGCAATGGCAGAATACCCGTGGATTGAAGCGATGCAGGATGAAATTCTTTCATACAATTTACACGATAGTTGGGAACTTGTACCTCGACCACTTGAGAAACGTGTTTTTGATCTTAAATGGTTGTGGAAGAACAAATTGGATGAAGAAATGACTGTAATCCGCAACAAAGCTCGTCTTGTGGCTAAAGGATATCCGCAAGAAGAAGGGATAGATTTCGAAGAATCATTCGCGCCCGTTGCTAGACTTGAAGCAGTCAGGATTTTCTTAGCTTATGCCGCTCACAAAAACATCACCGTCTATCAGATGGACATTAAGACTGCGTTCTTGAATGGAACTTTGAAAGAGGAAGTGTATGTGACGCAGCCAGAGGGATTCGTCGACAAAGAACATCCAGACTACGTCTACAGGCTTAAGAAAGCCATTTATGGTTTGAAACAGGCTCCAAGGGCGTGGTATGACGAACTGTCTTCTTTCTTGCTGAAAAACAATTTCACCACAGGAACGGTTGATAAAACTTTGTTTACTAAAAAACACAAAGATGACATCTTAATTGTTCAAATTTATGTCGATGACATCATCTTTGGATCAACCAATCCTAATCTTTCAAAACAATTTGAAAATCTCATGAAAAGCAAATTTGAAATGTCCATGATGGGGGAACTAAAATTCTTTCTTGGTTTACAAGTACATCAGTCCCCTAGTGGTATTTTTATCAATCAAGCTAAATATACAATTGAGATTTTAAAGAAACATGGCATGGAAGATTGTGACTCTGTTGGTACTCCAATGGTCACTTCACCGAAAATTGGTGCTGATTTATTCGGGAAACCCATAGATCCGAAGAAATATCGGAGTATGATTGGTTCTCTCATGTACTTAACTGCTAGTCGACCAGATATTCAATTTGCTGTTTGTCTCTTAGCACGGTTTCAGGCAAAGCCTACCGAACTTCACCTCAAAGAGGTTAAACGGATCTTTCGGTATCTTCGAAGAACCATTAACATGGGACTTTGGTATCCGAAGGATTCGGGGTTTAATCTAACAGCATTTTCAGATGCCGACCATGCAGGTGATCAAGTTACAGCAAAAAGTACATCAGGCGGAGCACAATTTTTGGGTGAAAAACTGGTCAGCTGGTCGTCTAAGAAACAGGATTGCACTACACTGTCAACCGCGGAAGCCGAGTATGTGTCTCTATCTGCGTGTTGTGCCCAAGTTCTTTGGATGCGGACACAGCTCACAGATTATGGTTTTCATTTCGACCGCATACCTATGTATTGTGACTCGAAAAGTGCCATAGCCATCTCGTGCAACCCCGTGCATCATTCTAAGACGAAGCATATTAGAGTCCGCTACCACTTCATAAAAGAGCACGTAGAAGAGGGTACAGTTGAAATTCATTTCGTTAAGACGGATTACCAACTTGCCGATCTATTTACTAAAGCCCTTCCAAAAGAAAGGTTTGACGAATTAGTTCGACGAATTGGCATGCGAAGCCTAACCCCTGAGGAGTTAGAACGTCTTCTCGAATCTTCTTGAAAAACATTTTCAAAACCGCTTCGCTGTAAATATTTTTGAAAAAAGAAAATACAAAATTTGAAAAACCAACAAAAACAAAATAAAAAATAGAAAATTTTCAAAAACACAAAAACAATATAAAATCTAAAAATCCAAAAATATTCTTCTCACGACATGTCTCTCGTATAATCGATATTATGTACGTTTCTAGAAATGCCTTTCAAAAATGACACGGATATGTACATATGCTTGAGCGAGAGTTCATTTAAATGTTTTCTAAAACATGTCGTTTCTCTAAATTTTTCTTCACAATGGCTTTCGTATACTTCAGTACGAAACCCGAGCTTAATTGATGACTTCTTAGTATTTCAACTAAGAACTCGTTTTTCAAAGAAAGGAAAGTGCTTAATTAAAAACAAAGGTTTCAAAAACTTTTTAAGCACTTAGCCTCAAAACAAAATGACTTGTGTACATTTCAGTACATAACTCGTATTTCAAAGAAAAAACTCCCTCTAAATCCATTAAAATTGATTTTAAACTTTATGTTTAAACAATATGCTTTCTTTGAGGGGGAGTATAAAAATCAAAAAGAAAATGTTCCAATTTCATGCGAAAAAGTCCGTCTTTCTCTCCAAATGCTTTTATTTAATCAGTTGATATCAAAAATATCACGGTATGCTATTTTTGAGGGGGAGAAGACGTGATTAAATGTGATCAAAAATGTTCAAAAGTTGTGGCAGAATCTCGAGCTCGTAAGTAAAGACATAAAAGTCTTATACTAGACTCAGAATTGACTCTCGAATTGACGAAACAAAATGTTAGTATTCGAAAGGATTTATCCAAGTAGAAAAGTACCATTTCGAGAAACTCTTAATTAGATGTTTACCATGACGGGTCTAACTTCCTTTTTAGGAATGTTAACAACATCAAGTTAGTTATTAGGGCTAGTTGTCACCTAAAAGCTGATAATGGATCCCTTTAACTAAGCAACGTAAACGTGTCCCTCGGGTATATGTCTATTAAGAGTGGATCAATTCAAAAAGTGCCAACTCTACCCAACATGTGCAAATTTATCTTAACATATCATGAGCACATGTGAAGGGGGAGTATTTCAAAAGTGCAAAACTCTCAATGTGTTAACAAAAATGTGTTTTATGATCATAAACACTTTGAGAGATTTTCAAGCAAATGGTTTATGGCAACAATAGGATAGTCATGGTGATATAAGGTGACTAAGGTTAGGAAAAACCGTCCTATGATCCGCCAGAACCGGAGGGATCTACCCAAGGACAATTCCAATAGATAGAATTAGAAGTCCTTAGGTATGATTAAAAGAAGGAGTAAAGAATGAAAGGGAAAGAAGGGGTTGAAGAATTAAAAAGAAATGAAATGAGAAAGGGTGAAAAGAAATGAGCCCTCCATATATTCAACCATAGGTCAGACACCGGGTTCAATTCATATGCTACTGATTGTTACTAAGGTGACATCGGTATTGAAGACAAGACGTCATGGACCCAGTGACGCACTGCACTTAAACCTTCTAGCCACTCGGGTATCTCTCAAAAGATACTTGTTTCATTCTCACGGAGAACCCTGCATAATCTATTGACCACTCATTCCGAGTGTGTTGATATTGAAAAGGAGGTACTCTGCTCCATTCCTCCGATGACTAAATGTGCACTTATTGAGTCTAGAGCCAAGAGATTCATCAAAAGATCTCATAGGAACACACAATATTATTACACTGGTTGTTCTACATCAATGGACACCAGATGTAAACTTCTGAGTCCTACGCAGGTCTTAGCAATCTGCCAGAACGTTTATGAGAGAGTTTACTTATGTACTTCTGAATGATTGAACGGAAACTCCTGCCAGGGTCAACATCAAACAACCCTGACAGCAGGTCACTTCGGTAATCTCTTGTGGGTTACGCTTAGTGTTTTCGGTGGACTCAAACGGTCTACAGTCGTGGGGTGATCTCCAGTGACTCACCTAATCGTGGGTGTACTTCGGTATGTCTGTGTAAGCTCTTTCGAGGGTATCCGATTAGGAACGGCCATGGTGAGGGTTGGAGAAAGTCTTCACAATATGCTGTTGACGATCTCTAATTTCAAACCTGTAAGTACCGGATGCTTTATTACTAACAAATTTCATGTAGGTACAACACCACACTAGTTTCCACATGCTCATACATACATCTCAACGTCAATGGAAAGTTCTCACAAAGATCAAAGGTTAGCAACAGTCAAAGAAAGATTCTACGCCAAAAAGAAGAATCTACAAAGTAAAGTGATAAAGATCAATGTGAAAGAACATCGACAACAAATGTACGTATGGCAAAGACTAAAGATGTATGAGCATGTTGGAAAGGCGACTAACCTACAAAGATGAAGTAGTGACATAAGGCAGATGAACAACCACAACAACAAAGAACAAAGAAAAGTCATCATACAAAGATCACAAAGCATGAAGGAACAAAGAATGATGAACATTGAACAATGACTTAGCTAATGTTTTCTAAAGACATCAAGAGAAATAATGTTGAAGTTTAAAGATAAAGACGAAGACGTCACGCAACCTTCAATGACTAACACTTAGGGGGAGATTGTTAGCATCGTATTTTTATATTATGAAGTGTCGGTCATTATGTTCTAGAATCATGTAATAGGTTGCGTTAGAAAGCATTTTAAGAAGTTATATGTTCATTTATCAATCACTAGAAAGTCTAAGGGCCAAACATGTAATAGTCAAAAGCCCTAGACTTGTTAGCACTATAAATACATTGTATACCTTCACTTGGAAGGTTGGTTGATCATTTGGTAATACACATAGTTTTTATTTCACACACTTGATCCTCCCATCTCTCTCTCTCTACATCTCTCTTTCTCTCTCTAGATTTTGATGAAGAAGGTCGTGATTTAGGTTGTTTCCGGGTTCCTACACATCTCATCTGATGACTCCAGTGATTCAGAGATCAAGTACTTCTCTGATTCTGATTCTGATTCTAATCCAGGATGGAGTGATTACTTTCCTCCTATTGCATCAAGCTCAACCAACCGAAAACCTAACAAAAAGGTTTCAACTTCTGCTCCAGCTACATCACTATCCAAAGAATTGCCACAAGCCTTGACCCAGGCTCTAGAGGCTGCTTTAAAGAACATGAAGGGTCCTATTGAAGAGAAGCCTGCAAGACCAGAAAGACCTCCAATGCAAGTGCTTTTCCTAGCTTGCCCAAGAAAGCAATCATCTTTTGATGACAAGAGAAAGAATGCTCAGAAGGGAAAGCACACTTATCAGGGAAAAGGAAAAAGGCCTATGGAGTAGGTTATGTAGGGTGTAGGTTGGGTAGGGTTGATGTAGGTTGTTTTGATGATGTATCTCAGTTTGTTTTGTGTCTGTGGTTCTTGAATGATGAATGTAATCACTTTGAATGATAATGAATAAAATGTCTTTTCTGTTGAATGATATATGTAGCCTCCCCTCAAATAATGACTAACTACTAATGCCTCCCCTCAAAAGTAGCTTAATTATTTATCATACCAATACTCACAACCAAATGCTTGAATCTTGAAACATCAAAGCCTTTTGTGAGTAAATCTGCTACATTATCATCTGTATGCACCTTGACAACATTAATGAGTCTATGCTCATAACAATCTCGAATAAAGTGATGCCTAATCTGAATGTGCTTTGTCTTGGAATGATAAACTGGATTCTTCACAATACAAATAGTACTCTCATTATCAATATTGATAGGAGTATTCTTGAAATTGAATCCATAGTCCAAGAGTTGATTTTGCATCCACAATACTTGTCCACAACAACCTGCAGCTGCAACATATTATGCTTCAGTAGATGATGTTGCTGCAATAGTTTGCTTCTTACACTGCCATGAAACTAATCTTCTTCCAAGATATTGGCATCCTCCAGTGGTTGATCTTCTATCATAGTTATCCCCTGCATAATCACTATCTGAAAAAGCTTCCAAGTGAAAAGGTGATTCCTTAGGATACCACAATTCTAACTTAGGTTGATGCTTGAGATAACCAAAAATCCTCTGTACTACATTCATATGAGAGATCTTGGGCGAGACTTGATATCTTGCACAGAGACACACATCAAACATAATATCAGGCCTTGATGCAGTTAGGTACATAAGACAACCAATCATAGATCTGTAAAGCTTGACATCCACTAGTTTTCCATCTTCATCCTTTCCTAATGAGTTTGAAGCTTTAATGGGTGTTGTGACTGGCTTGATAGTACTGAGATTAAACTTCTTAAGAATGTCAGTGACATACTTATCTTGACTTATGAAAATTCCAGTACTTGATTGTTTAACTTGAAGCCCCAAAAAGAAAGTTAATTCACCCATTGAACTCATTTGAAATTCTTTTTGCATAAGCTGTTCAAATTCTTTCACCATAGACTGTTTTATGGCTCCAAAGATAATATCATCTACATAAACTTGAACAAGCATGATATCCTTTTTATCTCTTTTAATGAACAAAGTCTTGTCTGTAACTCTCCTGTAACCATGTTGCAATAGAAAAGTGGAGAGTCTTTCATACCAAGCTTTGGAAGCTTGATGAAGGCCATACAATGCCTTGACAATTTTGTAGACTTTGTTTGGATGTTCAGGATCCTCAAAACCAGGAGGTTGTTTAACATAGACTTCCTTTGTAATTTTGCCATAAAGGAAGGCACTCTTGACATCCATTTGATAAACTGGAAATCTCATATATGATGCAAAAGCAAGAAACAACCTTATAGCTTCAATTCTTGCTACAGGAGCAAACACTTCATCATAGTCTACTCCTTTTTCTTGTCTGTATCCTAGTGCAACCAGTCTTGCTTTGTTCTTGATAACATTTCCTCTTTCATCCCTTTTAACTCTGAAAACCCATCTTGTACCAATTACCTTCTTGCCATCTGGTAAATCACATAGTACCCAAACTTCTTGAAGCTTGAATTGTAGAAGTTCTTCTTGCATAGCTTCAACCCAACTCTCTTTAGTTAAAGCTTGAGCTATATTCTTGGGTTCTTCTTGAGATATAAAGCAGGCAAACAGGCATGTTTGTTGATCCTTATGATTCATCCTGTTTTGTTTATAAACAAAGCTAAGTAAAGCATTATGTTGCTGTGAAAAACCTTTAGCTTTTGTTCTTGTGAGCACTCCTGAAGTTGAAGGTCCAATGATTTGATCAACTGGATGATTTTTATGAATTCTTGATGTAGGAGTTGATGGAACTTCAAGATCATTACCCAAATTTGTGAAGTCAGGATCTTCATGGGAATTTGAGAAAATACCTTCATCTTCTAACTCATCATCAGTGTCTACTAAGTCAGGCATGTTAGGATCATTTAAATCCTTAGTAGAACTCACAATTGGTTCAGCAGTACTTTGATCCAAAGTACTGTGATCCAAAGTACTGTCATCCAAAATACTGTGAGTATTTTCTTTGAACTTACCCTTTTTCTTTGCAGCTTCATAGGCTCTCCTTTGATCATCTTCATAGGATTTAGCTAGTGTTTCTTGAAAAAGCATCCTATTAAGTTCATCTTGAATTGCTTGATCTTCATCAGAGAGTATGGAAGTTGGTTCAACAGTACTTTGCTTCTTCTCAATGGTTATGGGTTCTTCATCAGTAACATCTTCTGATCTAACATTGACTCCATGAACAATATATTGTGAATCTTCTTCCTTGTGAACAACTTGATTTTCTTCTCTGACAGGCACATAATTCATAGAAGGAGTCAAACTATCAAGATCAAAATACCAATCAGGACCTTTACCTTTTTGATTTTGTTGATCTTCCAGAAAATCAACATGAAGACATTCTTGAACCTTTTTGGTAACCCTGTTGTACACTCTAAATCCTTTGCTGTTGGTACAATAACCCAATAAGTATCCTTCTTCTGACTTACCATCAAATTTTCCCAGAGAATCAATAGTATTGAGAATAGTCAGAGAGCATCCAAAAGGTTTTAGAAAACGAATATTTGGTTTCTTACCCATAAGCAACTCATAAGGTGTCTTCATCTGAGGTTTAGTCACTGATACTCTATTCAACACATAGCAAGCAGCACTTACAGCTTCAGCCCAAAATTGAATAGGTAATAAAGAATCTGCAAGCATTGTTCTTGCTGCTTCTATAAGTGTTCTATTCTTCCTTTCTGCAACACCATTCTGCTGTGGAGTTCTAGCAATACTAAACTCCCTCTTAATCCCTTTCTTAGCACAAAATTCATCCATTAACTTGTTTTTGAATTCAGTCCCATTATCACATCTAATACCTCTAACTTTGAGTCTCAATTGATTTTCAAGGGCTATAATAAGATCATGAATAGCATCAAAAGTATCATCTTTAAATCCCAAGAAAAAGACCCAGCTAAATCTACTGCAATCATCTGTTACAACTAAGCAGTATTTCTTCTTGTTTAAGTTTGAAACAGAAACAGGTCCAAATAGATCCATGTGCAACAACTCCAAAGGCTCTCTGACAGTTCTTTCCTCAAGCTTTTTGCATGAAGCTTTATGTTGTTTACCCTTCTTGCAAGCCAAACATGAATGATCAGTCTTGAAAGTTTTAGAAGGTAAACCTCTAACTAGATTGCCTTTAACCAGCTTGTTGATATTCTTGAAATTCACATGACCTAATCTTCTATGCCATAGATGTGCTTCTTCAAGTGTTGCCTTTGCTACTAAACATGTTGCTTTTTCAGTAGAGTTGATATTCTTCAAATCAATACTATGCACATCATTGGTTCTTGGTGCTCTCAGTGTTACCAAGTGATCATCTACAAATTTAAACTCAGGAGAGAGAATGAGACATTCTGTGTCAGTGAATAACACAGGGTGCTTCTTGTCACAAATCTGAGATACTGACAAAAGATTTAACTTAAGCTCCTTTACATAACGAACATTCTCAAAATCAATACATCCTGTCTTGATGGTTCCTTTGCCAGTAATTCTTCCTCCTTCAGGATCATCTCCAAAAGCAACTTTTCCTCCATAATATGTCTTAAAATCTGACATTAGCTCCTTGTCTCCTGTCATGCTTCCAGAGCAACCACTATAAACAATTAAATGATCTTTAAGCTCCTCTTCTGGGTTGCCCTGCACAATAATGAGAAAGTTAGTTTCTTTTAGGAACCCAAGCCATTACTGACTTGTGTTCCCCTTGTGGAAAGACATACTTAAATTCTTTGAGTATGTAATCTCCACTGTTTTTGAAAACATGATCAATTACTTTCTTTTGTTCCAAACCTTGTTCTGTGTTTTCAACATAACTTTCTTTTACAACAAGATTTTCCTTTTCACCCACACATTCTGAAAGTACTGTTTTTCCCCCAGCAGCACTTTCTTTCTTGACCCACATTGTTTTAACACTTTGTTTTGAGCTCTGTGGTTTAGGTACTCTATCTCTGGTGTAAGGCCTTCTAGATTGAATGTAACTGGATCTCCTTGGTCTTACATTAGTAGTACCTTGATTGGGTGAAAACTTCCTAACAGTACTTTGTGAAGATACTGTTTTTGGCTTGCCAGTACTTTGAAAAGTGTTGCCTTGAGGTACTGGTGGTTTGGAAAAAGGTCTTTTCTGATGAGGGTACCTATAGTCTTTTGTGAAATTACTATGGTTGACCCTACTTGAATAGTTCCAAACTGTTTTAGTCTCTTTTGGCCTATGGTTAGCAGATTTGGTCTTTGGATATTGACTTAAATATTCTGAGTGAAAGTTACAATCTTTAATCAAGTGAGTAGGACTATAACAAAGAAAACATAATTTTTGATTCATCATCCCAAATCCTCTACTTTGAGTTTTGTGACCACTAGGTATCGTTGTCCCAACGAGCGGTGAAATTGATCTCGTCACTCAAGTCGTGAGTTATGTGTGATGAATAAGGTTTAAAAAGAAGGTTTTGGTTTTAATTATACTACAACGACAATTTAAAGTAAAGTAAAGCGGTAAAACGACTTTAAATAAGAAAACGATAAAATGACATTTAAGTAAGAAAGCAAGTAACGGTGCATGTAATAAAAGGGCGATAAGTAATGAAAACGGTAAATGAAATTAAAAGACTATGTGTTTGCAAAGCAACGCTAATTAGCTCGTTAAGCTCGAGGTAAAAGTTTGCAACGAGTTATTATCCTTTCTCAAGATTAGTTGTCAATTAATCTTTTGAAGAGATATTAACTCAAGACGGGTGAATTAATCGTTCAAAGGTTGTCAATCTTCGAATAATTGATTCACAAGTCCAAGTAATCTTTCGATTACTTATCACAAGCTTTTAAGCTCTTACTTAACTCACGAACTCGAGCTACTAGGCAAACACGATTTAAAACTACTCTTGACTCATATTAAAAGTTTAAAGCGAAAAAGAAATTAAAGACTTNAATGATAGGAATTCTGAGTGAGGTGATGGATGGGAGTGGTGCAGCTTCAGTCGTCATCTTTAGGGTTTGTTAAATTGGTTTTCAAGGTTTTCTTCTTAATCAGAGTTTCCACACAAGCTCTGATACCACTTGTTGGATCGATATACTCTGACCAAACTAACTATGTAGCTTGTAAGGGTTTAATAATCTTGGATAAATCCTAAACTATTAACAATGAAACACTAAATAACTCTGTTAAGTATGCGGAATCTACTTTAACAAAGCTAAGAAGAATTATCAAAGAACTTTGATTATATTGAAACTTTGAACCTGCTTACGTACACAGATTCACTAACAATCCCTAAATATCTCTAATATCGTATTCTTATATTCATATTCTCTAATGCCAACCTAGGGATCCTTTTATAGGCATAAGGAAAACCCGGCCTAGTCGGTTTGCAATACTTGAACAACAAGTAAACTAACTCTAATCTAAAGAACATTCTAGAATTACATAATGATCCTTCTAGAATTACATAATGATCCTTAAACGTTTTACATTGTAGTCCTTGATCATAGTAGTACTTTAATAAACAGTACGTTGACTTTCTTCAGCAGCACTTTGACTTTTATGAGAAGCAGTACTTTGATCTTCCAGCAGTACTTTGTCTTTATAACCCAACATATTTGAAACAGAGCAATAGAATACCGGAAGGGATGGTATTCTAAGTAGGGATAAGATTTACTAGATTCCTTTAAGTTCTGTTTTCTTCCTAAGGTTCTTCTAATCTCTTAGTACTAAACTTAAAGTCTAAGGGTGATGTTTCAGTTTTAGTCATTGATGATGAACCTATAAAGGGATGAAGGCTAGGTAGAATAGGTGGTTCTTTAACTAGGGTTTCCTTAGGAGTATTACTATTCTTAGGCGGATCTTTAGGTTTAATCTTTTAGCCTAAGTTGTCTATTATTACTAGTACCACTATGATTATAAGTATAATTATTCCTAAGTACTTGAAACCAGTTAGGGTAGTATCCATAGTCTCTTCTAAGTAGATTTTCCTAATGTGTAACCTATGAAATGTCAAGCCTAAGTATTTTTAATATCCTTGTATAAATTCTTCCTAGTTTCTATAAGTAAGGTTTAAAGTAATAAACCACTAATCAGACCCTTTAAAGTTTCTTAGTTGTTTCCTAAAGTTTCACTTTTCTAAGATCCTCGAGATATTATGTAGGTATCCTAAGGGACTAAGTAGAGGCATATTATGATCTAATTCTATATGTGTTTTCCTGGTAGAAGCTTAATGTGCCTATCCTAAACTAGGGAAAAGCTTAAGGGAAAGGCTTTATTCTTTTTCTTAAGGTTCCTAATGTCTGTATTCTAGTTCTAATATCCTTGATAAAATTCTTAGATTGAATCCTATTTTCCTATCTTAACTTCTATCCTCAAAATTTTTCTTAGTGATATCTTAGGGTCATCTAGTTTCATAACCTAAGGTATTTTATTTCTATCTTCCAAAGGCATCTTAAAGTTATTCCTATTCTTAAGTATGAGTATTCTAGGGAGTTTTACTAGGGTTTTCTAAGTAATTTCTTTTAGGAATCATAGTAATCTTTGGGGAGTAAGGAGGGAAGGACAGGAATATACTTTGTATATAATTACTATATACTCGTATATGGGAATGGTTAGGGAAAGATCTTCTAACCACAAAGAAGTCGGAAGGAGTAGTGAAAACCGAGGGTAAGAAAGAGAAAGAATTCAGATCTCTATGATGTAGAATAAGAATTCTCATCACGAGTATCATATGAAATGATTGAGGAAGGGTGTTTAAGGGATTTTGGGAGGAAAGGGTGGAGATTTGAAAAGAGTTGTTATTCATGACATAGAATGTCATAAAATAACGAAAGAGAAAGTCACAACCGCATAAGGTCATAAACAACTTGTTATACTTTAATTTCTAACAAGCATCATTATTTATGCCAAATGTCATGTTGTTGGATTTAGAAGGGTAGAGTTTTTAGGCAGATTGCCCGAGGAAAGAGAATCAATGGAAGAGAAAGATAGAGGACGGATTCTATAGAATGAAGCTTTAGGCTTTCCCCAAACCTAAAGTTCATGAGCGAGTATCCTTATGAGATAGCTCTCAATAAGGACTGGGTTGGAAATCGAAACCCAATCGAGTTAGGGGTTAAGAGTGATAAGAGTCTATATGTCTAAGGCATCGGCGTTCAAATATTTCTAAGGGTTATGCTAGGGTAAGGGCTTAAGGCGGGTCATAACAAGTACTTACTTGTTACGTTTTTATGGATTATTCCTAAATTCCTAGGGATTCTTCCAAGATTTAGTGATAACTTAAGGTAATCAAGGGGAGGTTTTCCTAAGGTTGGTTTGGTTATCCTAATATTGAGGGGCACTAGGAAGTATCGATAGGGTATACCTAAGTCTTATTATTACTTTCCTATCTTACATATCCTAAGGGCATTTTTATACTATCTATTCTATAGTACTATTCTTAAGGTATATTACTTAGGGGTTTTCTTCCAAAGTGTTTTCCTAAATCTAAGGGTTCTCAGTGTTTCCTAAATTTGATTGATGACTTTCCTCGTCATCACAAATCATTCTTTCTAAGGTACGGATTCTATAACGGGAAAAAGCTATCTCATGGTGGTGTCTCATTTGATTCTTTTGTAATTTACTTATCCTAAAACAGGCTTGTGCTAGGGTATTTCTTAAATTACTATAGTCGGGTCGGGTTCTTAAGTTATTATCATGACCTTCTTCTATCTTCCCAATAAGGTCAAGAAAAACTTCATCTAAACTATTTAAAATTTCTTCTACTTGGTTTTCCTGGTTTTCTAAGGTTGTCTTAAGGGGATCTTCTCCGACTTCAAATTTCCAAGATGAAGTGGGAGGGTTTTCTAAGTAAGGTATAGGTGCTATAGTATAGGGTTGCCTAGGTTCATATCTAGGGTTATAGGCAGGGATGTGTATTCTAGGCATATAAGGTGTTCTAGGGAGAAAGAAACCATGTGGTTCTAAACTAGGTGTGGGAAAAGGTGGGTGTAGGATAGTGTTTGGGGGAGTGATAGGTGATGCCTTAGCATAAAATCTCTTATATGTTTTAGGTGTAGGTCATCTATAAAAGATGTAAAACCTAAGGGTGACGGCATATCTATACTATTCCTAGGGCTATTCGGGGAATCGAAGAAAAGATTCTTAAGGCTAAAATCCGAATCATGCGGAGAGGAATGAACATTCTCCGTATGTATTCCGGATGGGGTAATAGTAGAGTAGTGGGGAGTAGGCATATCTATCTAATGATGCAGAAATGAATATATGCTCAAGTAATAGTCAAGTAATACCTAGTATGCAGATCTAATGCACGTATGGCTCTGGGAAAAGGCATTGGAGAGTGAAGTGGCACAAAGGACTTTCTCGGTTATTGGGAAAAATAGTTGTAGTTTAGGTTTTTGACCTTGTTCTCTACAACTGAAGCTCTGATACCAATCTGTAACACCCCAATTTTCACGTTTCGCAGCGGATTTAGAGTTGGGGTATTACTTCATGGAATCACAGTTATAGTAATAGAAAACGACTCAAAAAGAGACGTTTTATAGAATGAGTTATCATTCAATAAAATCATCAGAGTTTTATAAGAGGAGGTCCCCAAAATTTATGTTTGTTTTGAAACTTGAATGATAACTAAGTGAAAAGTCCTGCAAGGCTATGCCTCAATTTCCACAGAGCTTTGTTACCTAGAATACATGCTTAAAAGTCAACACTAGGTGTTGAGTGAGTGTCATAGGTTTAGGGTGTGGGTGAATACAAGTTCTCTGGGTTCAGATGTTACACCCATATTGGAAAGTGTATGTGTGTGATAATTGTGATGCATGCACTATTATCAAGAGTGGGTATGTTGCACTAAGCTCATAAAACCGCACTGACAGTCCGGGTCATGGGGGATGCAGGCCCAACCATGAGGGGCAAGTAGGATAACTTGCCAAAGTTAATCCTTTAGGGTTTCAAGTATAGTACTTATTGGTTACCCGGATGAGGTAAACCAACGGGAGTTGTCAAACTCCAATAGATCTATCAACTATACCCGCGTTCACTTACGTAAAACCCGCAAGTGATTATGGCTCATGAACTTTAGTTATGTAATAGTGGTAGAAATAGTATCACTCGTGCAACAAACAAAGAAAAAGAATTGTATTCGGTTTTTAAAAAGCAATATTTTTCAAAAACAATGCTACCCTGCTCACTAATAGGTCAAAAATTGCTTAAAATCTTACGCTATTTTTGAGGGGGAGAAAAAGAGAAATTTGTTTTTGAAATAAATAAATAAGTCGCTTTAATTTGTTGCTAATAAAATTGTTGTTGAAAATGGAAAAATGTTGTTAAAATGTTGGGAAAATACCATCACGTCAAGGGGGAGTGATAGATTTTACTTTAAACAATTTTGATATAACACTAACGTTCATTTACTTGAACTAACATGTTTTCAAATTTTTGTTGAAAATAAAATATAAAACTTCAAAAAAGTTTGTGTGATGAGAGCTAAAGTCTAGGGGGAGTTTTGCTAAAAGTGTAAACTATGTTTGAACCCTCTCCGAAGTCCAAAAAGCCTCACAGTAACCGGGTCAAAGAAAAAGTCCAAAAAGTCGAAAAGAGTCCATATACCCAAAATGGGATGCGAAGGTTTTTCTCACAACTCACACAGTACTATCACACTTTCTCTCTCTAAAAACTCAAAAAACTTCGCATCGCATACTTGTGCCATTTTCAAGATTTTCTTGCCAATTAAATCGATTTCGTGCAAGAAGTAAGCTTTCAAACATTGTTTAAATATTATAATACATCTTTATCTTAAATTTCCGTCAATAATTTTGTGTTTTCAATGAGAATTTGGCCAATTAGGGCTACGGTTTTGATAAGACTTAGATCACTATTAAGCTTGCGATGTAGAATAGTTTAGAAGTGTTTTTGTGGTTTGATGATAATATTAGATTGTTTAGATTATGGTTTTGAAAGAAAACGAGGGATCAAACGGTTGGGTTTTGGGTAAAAATGGTCGAATTAGAGGTAGAAGATGAACAGTCAAAAGTGCGACATCATTATTGATGCGATCCGAGACTTTAGGATAGAGCCAAAAATTAGCATTTAATAATAATTTAAATTTTGCGAAACTTTGGGTGCGATGTAAATTTCCTTCGCATCGCAGTTCAATTTTTCTGCGATGACAACTGTCCTATTTGTCTTGCGATAGACCACCATCTCACTTAAATTCCGAGACTTTTAATCCGAAGAAAATGTTAATATCTCAATTTTTGGAATGCGATGTCTGTGTTACTATCTCTACGATGTTTGACCAAAGTTGACCTTGCTCACACTTGTAAAATTGCGATGGCTGTTTTTCTGAACGTTTTGTTACCCACTATTTCTAAATGTTACTCTGCGCAAATTTCTTAAAATTTTTTATAAGTTAACACTTATATAAAATAAAACAAACATTTTAATAAATGAAAGCTAAGTAATAAACATGATCAAACAATTTTTTTCATCAAAAATCATAACTTGTTCATATCTAATTTATAATATCACAAATTTTTCAAAAATAAGCCAAGTTTTTTTTGAAATTTCACAAGTGCTTATACAAAAGTTTTAAATCAAACATAAATAAAACTTTTTCAATCAAATGAGAAAATTTTAAACTTTTGAAACATTAAGTTGCATATGTTTAGTTTAAAATCAACAATTAGACTAGGATTGTATCACTATATTGCCTTTTAAGTAAATGTGATGCATATGTTTAATTAATAACTTAGACTATACTATGATTGTATCTTAATATGCACTTTGTGTAAATGAATGGATTTGACGGATAAATTTCATAACATGTTATTGGTTTCCAATGCTATGAATTTTCAAGTTTGTTTAAATAAATTCATGCAACCAAGTGACAAAATTTACTCTAATTTGTTTTATTCAAATGGTTTTGAAAGGACTCGACACTATCTTAATTAAGAATATCTCATCTTCAAGGTGGTTATTAGGGCTAGTTGTCACTTAAAAACTGATAATGCATCCCTTTAGCTACGCAACGTCATAGAATATTCAAGGTTTTGATATGTTTAGAGAAATTTCACACTTATGCAGCAAAAGCACTTTTGAGATGACTTGTAATTGATTGAACTAAGAACTTCTCATCTTCAAGATAGTTACTAGGACTAGTTATCACCTAAAAGCTGATAATGGAATCCTTTAACTAGGCAACGTAATAGAGATTTTAAAGTTTGGTCACTTATCAAGAAATCTCACGCTCATGCAATTAAAATAATCTTTGTAAATGTTTTTCCATATCAAGTTCTCTAGTTTACACTAGCTTACTTAAGTTTGCAACAAAAGTTGATACTTTTTCCCAAAACTTCAAAAGGTTAGATAAACGTTTCTTTTAAAAGGCATGAGCAATATAAAATAACGTTATATCTAAAACCTAAAATTCTTTGAAAAAGTATCACAATTAACAAACTTCTGGTGAGAAAAATAAAAACAGACAGAGAGAATTAAATCGCATGTGAAAAGAAAAGAGCATGCGCTTATGCTATAAAAGCAAGAAAGCATAAGAAAAGAAAAAGAAAAGAAATATGCTCGAAAAAGAAATGCTAGAGCATATAAAAACAGACAGAGTGAAATAAAACATGTTATCCTTTATCTATATACTTATCATTTTCATATCATTTCAGAATCAAACATCTAAAATGGCTGAAGAACAAGTTCAGGATCAACCACAACAACAACTCACAACTGAACAAATCCTTCCACCCACCGAGTATCTATGATATGGTGACAGCAACCTTTTGTTTAACCCCTTGATGAGACGAAAAGTGTTACGCTTTTAAGGGGTCATTTAAGCCTTAATTCGTATAAATGTGATCAAATATTGCCCTAAATCGTTCCTTTTGTCATTTTAGGTACTTTTAAGAAGAATTCTGGAAAACATGCATATTTGGACGTTTAGGGAGCATAAAAGTGAAGAAAACGACAAAGTCTCAAAAGAAGCAGAAATTACAACCTGACGGCGTCAGAGTCACAAGGTGACGCCGTCAGCAAGCCTTGACAAAAGAGTGGAAACCAATTATCAAATGACGGGCTAGAAAGATTTTGGAAATTAACACCTGACGCCGTCAGGTGTTAGAAGTTGTAGGCCGTCAGGTTATGAGTTAAAGAGTGACGGCCCAAAGAGGAATAGATAGTGACGGCGTCAGAAGTGGATCTAGGCCATCCGAGAAACCTAATGGCGGCGAGCTGACGGCGTCAGCCTCTATAACCTGACGCCGTCAGAATGTAAAATCTATATATAGTTTTCTATTTTTCATTCATT
>LBNU01035243.1:53220-69026 GCA_014162995.1 Artemisia annua
AGTGTGTTCTCGAAACTTAGTTGAAGAATATCTCGAAAAGCAGTCAAAGTCCAAAGATCTCGAAAAAATGTCAAAGTTCTCGAAAAATTTAAAGTTTCTCGAAAAATGTCCAATTATCGAGAAATTTCGAAAACTTCAGGTTTATGGAAATAAGCAAAGTTCTCGAAAGATTATGAAAAGATTTCGAAAATGTTCCAAAGATCTCGAAAACTGAAAGATTTCGAAACTTTTGAAAAGATCTCGAAAATTTTCAATTTTTTCGAAAAAATTTCCACAATTATCGAGATTATACAAGCTCGATAATATCCAACGAGTCAAAGTGTTTTCTTTCTTATACAAGAGAGAAAAGCACTGAGTAAGCAACGGAAACACCTTAGGAGCAAAAACCAAAGATCTCGAAAGAAATGGGTTTAAGTTTCTCGAAAACTTGTCAACTTTTGGCAGATTTTGTTTTTGTAAAAAGTAAGCCAAAAACACGTTTTTAATCCAAGATTCTTGTACAACTAACCTTAAAATGATGAAATCTTAAAGAAAGTTGCAAACTTGAACCACTTTTCAAAAATTTGAAAATTTTTGAAAAATAGTACAAAAGTACGAAACTTGAATTTTTTGAAAAAATTTGAAACTTTGTTGGTTGTTTGAGTTTGTAACACAAGTTTGATAACAAAGATGTGATAGAAACACGAAACAAACAAGAAAGTTGCAAGCTTTTTGAAAAAATAACGATTAAAAAGGACGAGTTTTGGGTCGTTAGAAACAAAAACAAAATATTACACCTTCTTCTAGCGATTGATACCACTTTTTAGGTCACCATATTGTAAACACAAGTATTGATTTGATAGAAATAAGATGAGAAATAGAGTTTGGTTGATTAGATCAAATATGAAGAATAAAAGTGCAAGAGTTTCTTATGAAAATGAAATAACCAACAAGTTAAATGAATACATAAGAGTCCTATTTATAGTTGAGGAGTAGGGCAACACTCCTCTCCTCCCTTTCTTCTTCTAAACGTGGGCTTTAGGCCCATTGGACTATTCTTGGACTCTAAATGATTACATGATTAACTTAAGTAAACTAGCAACCTATTACATATTCTGAAATAACCGAGACTTGATAAAACGTTGATAAACTTAGGTCCTAACAAAATGTTTTCGACAAGGATGAAGTGGGTCCGAATGAACATCATGTAGAGGGTGAAAATGTTTCCGACAAGGACGAAGTGGGTCCGAATGAACATCATGTAGAGGGTGAAAATGTTTCCGACAAGGATGAAGTGTCACAAACGTTGGATAGAGGTCAAATTGAAAGTGAGCTTAATTCTATTAAGTCAACAGTCGGAGGCATTGAAGAACGTGTTGGAGATGTTGATGTCTCAAACCTATTAGTTGAGCTAGATATTGTTAAACAAAGGATCGGGGTGCTTGAGGATGTGTTAGGAGTCAGGTTTGAACAAAATTTGGTAGTCCTTGATGACAAGTCCCAAGATGTGCATGCCGACACACCAACTTTGGAAGTCCGTGATGACAAGACCCAAGATGTTGTTTGTGACAACAAGGTATGAATACAAATTAAATGCAACTTATTGTGATGTGTTTTCAATTCCTTTTCTTTATAGTAGCGTAATTGGTATCAATAACGCTTGTGTGCAATTTATTATGTCCTTATCTTTCTATTTCAGACTGTTTGCCCAGATGTGAATGACGACACACCAAATAAGCCCAGTGTTGTTCAAGATGATGATCATAAGTTGTTTTATACGGACACACAAGCGTTTCAAGGAGCAATGACACAACTTATGAAAGCTGCCTTCCCATCGCCAACTGATCCTTGTACCGAGTTTATGCAACTTGACAATAACAGTAGGTGTGATTTTTCGTCCTTACCGAATTTGAATGTTACATTCTCCGAATTTGAACTTACACCTCATGATGTAAGTATCTATTTACAATATTACCTAATTTATTTAATATTGTATTGTGTTGTTTTACTTGTATTGAGACTATTTTGATTTTCCTTTTGTTTTTTTCAGGATTCAATGGATTTGGATGTTGATAAAAAGGAAACTGATGAGGAAGGGGCAGAAATTAGACAAGCAACGGTTAAGGATTACGGTGTTGGTACACAGCAACAACCGACTGGGGACATGCCTGAAACAACACAATATGTACGTATTTATATTATTTTATTATTTAAAGTACATTCACTTCATTTTTAACTGGCTGTGATCATTTTATTTATTTTCTAGGATTTGATGGATACGGATGTTGATAAAAACGAAACTGATCCGAATGTTGAAAAGGAGGGGGCTGAAATAAAAGAAGCAACGACTAAAGAGGACAGCGTTGATATACAACCGGCTGGGGATGTGTGTGACAGAGCAGGAGAACCACAAGGGGACGGGGGTAATGGAGGTGACAAGGAAGACGAAGTTATTTACATTGATGTGGAGGTTGATACGGAAACTAGTCAGGTAATTTTGTTGTTAAATCAATATCATGGAAAACGATTGTATATTTTTCACACCCGCTATATTCTTTACAACAAATACTTTATTCATATGTTGATTATAGCGTAAATTATTTCAGGCACAAAATATGTTGTCGTCTGACATCAATGTTGTACTAGTTAATAATGTAAGATCTATCTTCAACGGACTTAAACGCAAGAGGAACCCGGCAAATTTAACAGGTCCCCTTATACAACACCTCCAGACACTACTCCAAGAGTATTGAAAAGGCTTTCATCGAGAATTAATCGTGAAAACATATCCCCTCCTAAAGCTCCTGATTTCGGCGATGCTTTGAAACTACCACCATTGGAACCATTTGTAGAGGTATATACAAGTTTAATTACCACATTTAGAAATGTCTTTATTAGTATCGTAATGTGATATTTATGTAAGATCGTTTTTTCCATTTTCAAGTTCTCATCTGTGTTTGTAGATTATTTGTTGTTATCATCTGCTAATATTGCAAATTTGTGATCAAGTACTCAGTAGTTGTTATGCATTGTGATCTTGAGCTTCTATGATCATTAAGAATCTGTTCATGTTGGTATTTGATGGTTTGGAAGGTTAAATCTCATATTAACTTCAGAAAAATTGTAAATCAGTTAGTATAGGGGTGTTTGGATCTGTACTGTTTTTAGTGTTATAGTTGTTTATTTGTTGTTTGATCTGCATAAGTAGTTTACTAGAGGCATAAGTAGATTAATTGAAACATAAAATCAGTAGGTAATTTAGCAAATAGTCAAAATCCTTTTTAAACTTGCTTAAATGTTAACTGTATGAGTTTTAGGATAGCATAATCATAATTTAGGTTTAAAAGTAGATATTTTTGCTCAAATTACTCCTAATCTAGCTTAATACACCATAAATAATCATCTACGTCCAATAGAAATTCAATAAAGTCAACCTGCTAGTTACATAAGAAAGTCAACTTGTTCAGCAAAAGTGTCTCATCATCATCTGTTCTAGGACTAGATTAGTGGATCAATTGAGAGTTATACATAGGGCTTTTTAGTTTTTTGGGATCTCAGTAGTGTAATCTCACTTTTGCCCCTTTAAGTTTCTAGTTTAGAGCTTACTTATATTGCTTATTGGTGCCTGCAAAGTAGAAGTTTAGAACCAGTTTTCTGTTTGATCATAAGGCCTGCACTAGTGCATTATTGATTGAAAACTGAGTTTATTTGAGGATTCTCAGTAGATTAGATTTTACTTAAGTATTTAACAACATTTAGAAAAGTCTTTTTTAGTATCGTAATGTGATATTTATGTATTTATTTTCAGAACCTGGTAAGATATGCCAAGGGGAGGAAACAGAAAAGCAATTGTATTGTACCGCCTTCGATTAGAAATTTTGTTGACAACGACATTGATATTAAGTTCATTTTTCCTTGGGGCAACGAAGACACGTTTGCTGATATCCGTTTCTGGAAATGTCTATTAGCTTTAGATGAGTGCAGCGACGGATGGCTTCGGGACGAGGTACGTATAAAGGATTGGAAAAATTTTGTACGTAAATTGTTTGATAAGGTATTAACTATAGATGGCTTATTGACACCTCTATTTAAAAAACAGAACATAGACGTATGGGTTGACTTGATGTGGACATTGCGACCAGCAGATGCTGATTGGGCAATCGCCGGTTCTTTTTTCAGTCCATGTGTCATGGGCAATAACATCCAAAGCTATTGGGCGAATGGTGTAAAATATCCAGTGCCTTGGTCGGATGTGGAAAAGGTCTTAATATTTTTATATGACGTATTTTCTTTATTTGTTTCTTTATTAAATACCTTTTATATAATTTTATTTCCTTTATTCTTACTCCTGTAAACTGTTTGGATGTAGGTTCTATTTCCAATTAATGAGCCCAGAGAGCACTGGGCGACGGGGGAACTTCATATACGTACAGGTGTTATAACACTATACGACACGCTTCCTAAATATTCTAAAAGAAGAGATTGGTGGAAGAAGACCATGCCACAGACATTTGCAAAAGATTTGGCAAATTATCTTAAAGAACAAGGAGTCTTGCAGGTAAAAGGCATAGATGTTGACGGTTATGAGATAACCTGGAAAGACGGCATGGATGTCCCGAAACAAGGCTGTTTATATGGTGACTGCGGAGTATGGGTATGTATAATCCTTTATCGGTTGGCCAATAATATGTCATTACAAATGGCCAACCCTACACTAGCAGCTATAGCCTATCGTGAGCGAATTGCGGATTACCTCTGGAAATACAAGGTGCAATGGTAGATTACTAATTTAATGGTAGCAGGATATGAATGTAAATAAATTAACATGCTAGTATTGTGGATATTGTTTTTTTGTTTACTAATTTAATGGTAGATTACTAGTTATTATCTTTTAACAGTGTCAAATTGAAATCATTTAAGTTACCAACTACTTGTTGAATTCCAAAAGCATACATATCATAGCATTGAAAACATTGAAAACATGACTGAGTTCATGAGAATCATTACACCTAATGTAACAAATACAACACAATGAAAAGGATTACAACTACCAAACCTAACATTAACATGATTATTTCATGAACTTTTGACTTAGCCTTCACTTCCTTCATCTCTTTTTCTAACATGCCAATCAATCGTATTGAATCTTCCGAATTGGCCGCAACACTTCCCTCTTGATTTACTAGTGCCTTTTTCTCTTCATGCTCTCGCCAAAACAACTCTTTGTAGTATTGTGACGGGAGCTCGGGGTCTAAAAAACCATAAACCTTACATTTATTCGCAGGACATGCTTTGTACCTTCTTCCTGGGTTTTTTTGCGACCAAGAAACTTTGACAGGTAATGGATAAGGAGGCCGACAGTTGCAATGCGTCATGTTAGCGACATCGTAGAATTCGTACTGATTCCTATGGTATGACCTACTAGAAGAGGAAGATGAATTCATGAATTTTTTTCTGAATAGTTTTCTTTCAACTTTTTTTTTGACTAAAACATAGTGGAAAATGTGGGGAAGTATTTATATTGGCAAAGAAAGATACTTAAATACAAAGTACATGCCATGGTTGATCCAATTAAATGAACAAGTACACACGGTAGCTGAATCAATTAACTTTTTTTGGGCGACCTACTAGAGGGTTTTCAAGCCATTTCACATTTGAACACATCCTGAAGAAGTTCATGGATCAATAGATTTCAATACAAATTAAACAAGTTGAAATATAATATGCCTCATTACAAATTTAAGAAGTCATAAACCCTCCTTACAAGTTCAGACACTAATTTAAATGCTAACATAATTTAAAACATAATGGAATTATTATTAAGAACACTAGATTTTTTCGTTTTTGTAAACGCCAATGTCTTCAGGTTCTCTTTTCCACATCAAATCCTCATATTCTCGGTCTTGCCTCATTCTCTCTTCCATTTCCCTTTCGGCCCTATCTTCTTCGATAAGTTGGTCCATTAATGCTTCTTCGTCGTGAATAGCTTTATCATCATTAACATAATCATCCAATGCTTCCTCATAGAATGCTTCATCATATATTTCCTTCAACGACTTTTCACATTCTTTTTCTACCGCCTCTTCACCAGCTTCCATAACGTCTTCACCAAATCTTTCTTTCACGACTTCAGATCCAACCACATCTTTTGAAGATGCCTTTTCCATATCTAAACAAAACAAACAAACAAATTAGAGGCTGAAGACAATACCATGGAATGCAATAATTAATATCTTGGGCGAACATGTAGTTGACTGATATTAATGTACAAGTATAAGGGAGATTATAAAGTACAGTTTTCTTAAATGTACAAGTACTTAAATTGGGTAAATTGGGTGACTTAGCCTAATTATCTTGGGCGACTATATAGTTGACTGGTATTAATGAACAAGTACAAGGGAGGTTAAAAAGTACACTTTTTCTTAAATGTACAAGTACATAAGGTGGGTAATCTGGGCGACTTGAAAGTTGACCAATTTTATGGTCTTTGGGCGACTTTGTAACTAGACACATGTAAGTACAATGTCATAAATGAATAAGTACAGAATTGGGTTTCCTACACTTTAATTCCCTAATGCCCTAATGTTTATTGGTAAGTAAATAAAAATAGAAAGCATTAGCAAATGGTTCATGTTTGTTTTCTGGAAATCAAAAAAAAAATAAAAATGAGTAATGAAGACACGTCTAAGTTTAAGGTGGTTTTAGTACATCCAGGGTCAAAGCATGCTGTTAAACTACCCAAAGACATCAGTTACAAGAACCTTGTGGCGTACGTCAAGAAAACGGTGGACGCTGCCAAGGCGATAGGGACTTGTTATGTAAGGTTGTTTTACAAAGATGGTTCCATGTCTTTGGACATTGTTGACGATGATGATGTCCAATACTTCATACATAATGTTTGTTCTAACAACGACCAGACTCAGAAATTATTCATATCAATTACGGAACAACCTTCGGAGGTAAAATCATCTTATGCTTCTAATAATATATCATTCGATCTTAATGTTCCGTTGTTACCTGAACAATTTCATCATCCCACCCCAAAGGTCGAAGATTTTTCTTTTCACAAACAACCTGATTCGGTTCCGGTATGGCAAAAGAACTCATTTAAAAATATCCCCATTCCACCCAAGGCCCCAACTCCAATTATTAAAAACATCCAGCCTCATATAAAATCATTTACAAATGATACTAGATTTTACAAGTTTAGGGAATTTTATAATAAGCAAGAATGCATGTTTGCTATAGGCAAGAAATCATTACTTGAATGTTTTGAATATGTAGTTATTAAATCTGAAACCACAAGGTACAGCGTTAAATGCACAAAAGATGGTTGCCCCTGGACTATATACACTCGCAAAATAAAAGTGGGTAACAAATTCTATGTATCTACCGTAAATGACGTGCACACATGTTCACGAACTAAACTATGTCCTAATCATCGTAATGCTACAATGAAATTATTAAGTCATTTACTTTACGAAAAAATGAAAGATAATAGCAGAACATATAAGGTGAGGGATATACAAAAAGATATTAGGGTCAATTGGAAAGTAGACCTCTTTTACAAACGAATATGGGGCGGAAGGAATTTAACGTTTGAGTTGTTAAACGGGACACCTGAGGATTCGTTTGAGCAGCTTCCATATTATTGTCACAATTTAAAGATAGCAAACAAGGGGACGGTAACACACATTGAAACAGACGACGCAGGAAGATTTAAGTTGGTGTTTATAGCATTTGGTGTTGCGATAAGAGTTACTTTTTATATTTAGTATAAACTTATATATTTATAAACTTTTTCATAATTTAATTTAAAGTTTGGTCTTTTTACATAAATCAAAACTAATACATGGTTACTCATTTAGGTTCGGAGTTTCATAGCCTTCATGCGGCCGTTGTTGATTATTGATGCGGCGCATCTTAAAGGGAAATACAAAGGTACCAACCTGCTTGCTGTTGGTATGGATGGTAACAACCAAATCATACCAATTGCTACAGGTGTGGCACAAGGAGAGACCGGTGAAGCATGGACATTATTTTTGACCAAGTTGAAAGAGAGCATCGGTGTAGTTCCTGGTTTGGCAATTATTTCTGATAGACATCAATCGATTATCCAAGCTTGTAATAAAGTTTTCCCAGATTGCTTTCATGGCAATTGTTGCCGTCACTTGCAAATGAATTTCAATTTGAGCAGCGATAGGGATAAGTATCTATACTGGAAGGCGTGCAGATCTTATAGGGTGGAAAACTTTCAGAAAGCAATCAAAGAGCTTCGCGCTGTTAGACCGGAAGCGGTAAAAAAATGGAAGAAGCAGGGTTTGAAAAGTGGTCACGGGCATATTGCGAAGGAAATAGATACAATTACTTGACGTCTAACAGCGCAGAATCAATTAACAGTTTAACGAGACTAGTTCGAAAGGTTCCAATAACACAACTCACTGAGTATTACATTGAGTATTACAGAAAGTTGTTACAAGACTGGTATTTTGAACGCCGAGAAAAATATCAAGGTAAATACTTGGTGTTTCTATAATCTGAATTATATATATATCAAGAAAACTATCAAGGTAAAAATTTTTATTAACATATTTTTTTTCTTAAAATTATGTAGACGCAGCAGAATTTGAACTTAGCGAATGGGCAGCAGCGAAGGTTCAAGACAGAATGCTAAAGAGTGCTAACTGGGAAGTTAGAGGCATTGCCATGTGTGCTGTGTACCAAGTGTTAGACACTTATAATTGTCATATTGTCGATTTTATAAAAAGAGAATGCACTTGCAGGTATCTATTATAAACATGATTATTGTATATACAAACAGCTTTCATTTTAAATTTCTCTTTGTGACTTGCATTTATGTACGTTTCAATTGCAGGCAATGGCAACTTTCGGGTCTACCATGTGGTCATGTGTGTGCCGTCTGTAGGGCAGAAGCTTTGACCGACTGTAACCAATGGGCGCTACCATGGTTCACGAAAACCAACCTTAAGGGCACATACAATGAAATGGTCTTTCCATTGGCAAATGAAGCCGATTGGGTTAATCCCGGTAACCTGCAAAAGGTTTTGCCTCCGGTAATGGGTAAAAAACCGGGAAGACCAAAAAACAAAGATCGTATTCGATCAAAAAATGAAGAGCTGAAAGAAAATAAGTGTGGCAGGTGTGGCAACAAAGGCCACACACGTGAAGCATGTATGCAACCAGTGCCAAGAATAGAGGTAACTTTGAAAGCTGATAGAAATGTAGATATATATGTGTGCAGCAAAGTTATTTTTTTTATTTTATTATTATTATTATTATTCTGGTGCAGTTTGGTCATAAAGTTATTATGTGTGCAGCAAAGTACAACAACGAAAAGAGCCTCAAATAAGGGAAAATCAGTGTTGCAGGATCCTGTAATAGGACATGCGAGCAGAAACGTGTTGTTGGATATGAGTGGAAATCGCAAGCGTAAGACAGGTACTGAAAGAGAGGTAATAGTGGAACCGACAACAGATGTGTACGAGGAATATTTTCAGAACGAAAGAATTTACAAGGATTGGGATGAAATGACTTGGATGGGTGAGGCATCTAATCCTGGCATCGGTGAACCATCACAACCTGTCATCGGGCAACCGTCCAACAACATTTACCAGTGTGATTTGTTATGGGTTGGTGGTGAACCATCACATCCTAGCATCGGGCAACCATCTAACGACCTTTACCAGGGTGATTTGTTCTAGGGTGGTCAACCATCACATCCTAGCATCGGGCACGTATCTAACAACCTTCACCCGGGTGATGCGTTCTGGGGTGGTCAACCTTCCAACTCTGCCATCAACTTAAATCCTACCAGAATCATCTTATGCTTATCATTTGGATGATTTCTAATCTTATGTTTAACTATTACGTGCTAAACTTTATGGCATATTGTCTTTATGTGAATGCTATTATGTGTAATGCCTTATCTGCTAAACTTTATGGATAATGTCTTATGTTTAATCCTACTAATGGGTCATATGTAGTAGCAACTGATAACGTATCAAATAAGCGTATGTAGTAGCAACTGATAACGTGTACCTGAACAATTGGAACAACTTCCCATTAAGCCATGTCCACTTCGTATGCGAAATCGTGTAAAGCATCAAGAATGCTGGAACAAAAAAAATGTTGAAAAGTGAGAATCATTATTAATGATAAGTAATTGATACAAAGAGACAAAGTATCACATACCTTTTATTAAGCCAGAATACGCCAAAATAATTTAAAACAAACTAAAAATACACGACCTTCATGGGCTGTTAATGCTATTTCGTGAAACATATATCTCATGCACCATGATGAGATCTATGTCTCACGAAATAACATTTAACAGCTCATGAAGATTGGGTTTTTTTGTATTGAATGAGGCTCAGATATGTGATGCCTAGAACCACCCTTTGTGTGTGGTTACCGAGACAAGTAATGTTCCAGAAACCAATCGTCATCGCCTTAACAAATAAGAAGGGAGGTTGATGATTTACTGAGCTCTGGTTTCCAATTTACTTGGACTAAAAGTTTGAGGAATCCCAATTGTGCAACTTTAAAGAAATTGGATAGAGTTATGGTTAATGAAGACTTTCTTGACACTTTCAGAAATGCACGTAGTGTTTTTCTCCCCTACATCATTTCAGATCATTCACCAGCAGTCCTAATAATACCTAGTGGAGGAATAAAGAAGAAAAGTGCTTTCAGAATGTCAAACTTTATAACAGAAAAAGAGGAATTTTTACAAGTGGTCAAAACTGAGTGGGAGAAGAGCATTGCTGGTTTTCATATGTACAAGGTTAGTCAAAAGATGAAATTGCTCAAACACAAGTTACATAAGTTGAGTTGGAAAAATGGAAATGTTCATGAGAGAGTAAATACACTAAGAGAGAGTATTAAAGAAGCTCAAAAGGAAGTAGATAAGAATCCATTCAGTGAGGATGTGAAAAAGAAAAGTTGTCTTCTATTGCAAGAGTATTGTGAAGCTGTGAAAGATGAGGAGAGTTTACTGTTGCAGAAGGCTAAGATTGAATGGTTGAAAGAAGGTGATAGAAACACTAAGTTCTTCCACAAAATTATTAAAGAGAGACAACATAAGAGCAGGATCATGGAAATATGTGATGAACATGGTATGAGATATGAAAAAGAGCAAGTTGCTGAGCAATTTTTAAAGCATTTCACTAAGTTTTTGGGTACTAAAGACAATGTTGCTGAATTCCAGTGTAATCATGTGATTTTCCCAAACAAATTGTCTAATGAAGAGGCTGAAAGATTGGTGAAACCTGTGAGTGAGAAAGAAATTAAAGATGCTATGTATGATATTGAAGATTCAAAGGCACCAGGTCCAGATGGTTTTACTTCTAAGTTTTTCAAGGCATCTTGGAGCATTGTTGGGAAAGATGTTTGTTTAGCAGTACAAGAATTCTTCAATTCAGGGAAATTATTAGGTGAGTACAATGCAACTTTGATCTCTCTTATCCCTAAGATTAAAACACCTAATAAGGTTTCTGATTTCAGACCTATTGCTTGTTGTAATGTTCTTTATAAATGCATAAGTAAGGTGTTGACTAATAGAATCAAAGAAGTTCTTGGATATTTAGTAAATGAGAACCAGAGTGCTTTTATTGCTGGTAGACAGATAACAGATAACATTTTACTAGCTCAAGAATTGTTAAGAGGGTATAATAGAAAGCAGAAGGTGAAAAAATGTGCTCTTAAGATTGATTTGCAGAAAGCTTATGACACTTTGGATTGGCAGTTTCTAAAGAGTGTACTAGAACAGTTTGGATTTCATAGGAAAATGGTAGGATGGATCATGACTTGTGTTACAACTACCAAGTTTTCTTTGAATATAAATGGGGAGAGAATAGGATATTTTGAAGGAGGTAGAGGATTAAGACAGGGTGATCCAATATCCCCCTACCTTTTCACTATGGCTATGGAAGTGTTCAATTTACTTTTGAGAAGAAATATAGACAATGCAGAGAATTTTAAATACCATCAGGGTTGCAAAAGTCTTAAAATCACACATTTGGGGTTTTGCAGATGATTTAATTGTGTTCAGTCATGGTGATGTGCAATCTGTAAAGGTTATCAAAGATACATTAGATGAATTCAGTAAATTCTCTGGGCTAAAAGTTAATATGCAGAAGAGCACTATTTTTTTTTGAGGGTTGTCATTACCAGAACAAGAGAGAATAGTACAAATTCTTCCTTTCACCATTGGAAAATTGCCAGTTAGATATCTAGGGGTTCCTTTGATTACTAAAAAGCTGGGAGTTAAGGATTGCAAACCTCTGATTGATAGAGTTAGAAATAGAGTTCAAGATTGGAGAAACAGAAACTTGACTTATGCAGGTAGACTTCAATTAATTGCATCAATACTGTCTTCAATGCAAGTGTACTGGGCATCTGTATTCATTCTTCCTAAAGCTGTGATTAAAGAGTTTAATAAATTGCTAAAAGGATTTCTGTGGTGTCAAGGGGAATTAACAAAAGGTAAAGCTAAAGTCTCATGGGAAAACATTTGCAAACCAAAAGATCAGGGTGGCTTAGGAATAAAAAATTTGTAGATATGGAATGAAGTTTTGATAATGAAACATCTCTGGAATGTTGCTGCAAAGAAGGATACATTGTGGGTTAAATGGATAAGTGAAGAAAAACTGAAAGGAAGAAGTATATGGGAAGTGTCAATTGATAAGAAGAACAGTATTGGATGGAATAATATTCTAAAGCTTAGGGAGAAGATTAGAATGCATGTTGGTTACAAAATTGGTAATGGCAAGTCAATTTCTGCATGGCATGATAGATGGTGTAATGAGAGTCCTTTGAGTGATTTCATTTCTGCCAAGGAAATGTACAATGCAAGATTAAATGGTGATTGCACAGTGGATAAGATAATTAACAAAAAAAACGACAAAGTCTCAAAAGAAGCAGGAATTACTACCTGTCGGCGTCAGAGTCACAAGGTGACGCCGTCAGCATACATTGACAAAATAGTGAAAACCAATTTTCAAATGACGGGCCAGAAAGATTTGGAACTTTTACACCTGACGCCGTCAGGTGTTATATGGTGTAGGCCGTCAGGTTATAATTTAAAGAGTGACGGCCCAGAAGGAAATAGAGAGTGACGGCGTCAGAAGTGGATCTAGGCCATCCAAGAAACCTAATGGCGGCGAGCTGACGCCGTCAGAATGTAAAATCTATATATAGATTTCTATTTTTCATTCATTAAGTGTGGAACTTTGTTGAGAACTTTTGGCACCAAACCCTAGACGAATTTTCTGTACTTTTTATGGTTTCCAACCCTTGGAACCCTCATGCTTAATTAAAGATAAGTCTTCACTTTAATTCAATCAATATGTCTATGTGTTGGTTGATTATCTCTTTTGCTTGTCTTTCAATTAACATGCTTGGCTAAATTCTCTTGTGTTTGCTTAGATCTAATGAAACCTAACTATTAATATTGGTTAATTGATGTGTTGTTGTTTGTGGGGATGATTGTTCCATCAATGTTAGGCTAAAGAAAACTGGCCAACCTCCTTTATGGTAACATGCTTGAACGTCTTGGGAAACATGTAGCCAAGGCATACTAGGCTATTAAGGTAGTATTTAACGCATGAGCCACTGTTTACAATCCCTATGGTTGTGCCGTGCACGACATAGAAGGAGATAAGAGCTCATAGAATTGGAGAGATATGTATGCCACTCCATGAGTTATTAGGAATACACCCTTCATCCGCACAAGTAACATACATATCAATTAACCGGTAAAAGATAGTTAGGGAGTAATGAAGTCTAAGTAAACACACTTTTCTCCATATAGTTCTCACAACCACAATAGTTTAGATATTTTATTTTATTTGCAATTGTAGTTATCTTGGGTTAGTTGACTAGCAACTAATTCCGCCCACTCCTTCAAAACTGAGATTTTACTTGCTTTCCTAAAAATATAAAAAATACAAAAAGAATCTTCCTTCACCCTTAGACCTATTAGAGTAGTTTTTCTGTCCTAACGAACACTATTCCCTGTGAGAGAACGATCAATACCCCGTACTTACCACTATCCTATACTACATCGGTCAGGTACACTGCCTGGTGGGGTTGTAAACCTCTTGAGATCCCTCGAGAGGTAAAACCTGTTGTAAGGTCACAAAACCACGCATCAGTTAATTAAAAGACAAGCATAAGATATAATCATGCAACACATAGACATATTGAATGATTTGATGGAAGACTTATCTTTAATTAATCATAGATGAAACAAGGGTGAAAACCCCTTGAAAAAGGCTGAGAATTCGAGCTAGGGTTTATCCCCAAAGTTCTCCTAAAAGTTACACACTTCATGAATGAAAATTGGAAAAATATATATAGATTTTACATTATGACGGCGTCAGGTTATAGGTACTGACGCCATCAACTCGCCGTGTCTAGGGTTCTTGGATCACCTAGTTCTACTTCTGACGCCGTCACTCTTTAAACCTTTTGGGCCGTCTCTCTTTAGCTTAACACCTGACGGCCTAGTTTTCTTAACACCTGACGCAGTCAAGTGTAAACGTGTTGAGTGCTTCCTTGGTCGTCTAGTAGAGTCTGAATCCACTCTTTCATCTTAAGGTCACGGCGTCAGCATCCAAAGCCTGACGCCGTCAGGTAGGAATTCTAGCTTGATTTGAGACTTTGTCGTTTTCTTCACTTTTTGCTCCAAAAACGTCCAAAATGCAATGGTTTTGAGAATTCCTCCTGAAAGTACCTAAAATGACAAAAGGAACGATTTAAGGCAATATTTGATAATAAAATAACGATTTATGGATTAAAAGACCCCCTAAAAGCGTAATACTTTTCGCCTCATCAGGCATATTGCCAAGGAAATATATACAATTATTTGACGTCTAACAGTGCAGAATCAATTAATAGTTTAACGAGACTAGTTCGAAAGATTCCAATAACACAGCTCATGGAGTATTACAGAAAGTTGTTACAAGATTGGTATTTTGAACGCCAAGAAAAATATCAAGGTAAATACTTGGTGTTTCTATAATCTGAATTGGTAATCAAATAATTTTTCATGGTAGATTTTTTTAAAGTAAAACTAATCACAAGTTTTTTTTTTTTAATTTCTATTTGTTAAAATTATGTAGACGCGCCAGAATTTGAACTTACAAAATGGGCAGCTGGGAAGGTGCAAGACAGAATGCTAAAGAGTGCTAACTAGGAAGTTAGAGGCATTGTCATGTGTGCTATGTACCAAGTGTTAGACACTTATAATTGTCATATAGTCGATTTTATATAAAGAGAATGCACTTGCAGGTATCTACTATAAACATTGTTTATTGTAGATTGAAGTTGATTACATTTTATTATTTTTATTTGGCAACTTTCGGGTCTACCATGTGGTCATGTGTGTGCCGTGTGTAGGGCAGAAGCTTTGACCAACTGTAACCAATGGGCGCTACCATGGTTCACGAAAACCAACCTTAAGGGCACATACAATGAAATGGTCTTTCCACTGGCAGATGAAGCCGATTGGGTTAATCCCGGTAACCTGCAAAAGATTTTGCCTCCGGTAATGGGTAAACGACAATCAGGAAGACCAAAAAACAAAGATCGTATTCGATCAAAAAATGAAGAGCCGAAAGAAAATAAGTGTGGCAGGTGTGGCAACATAGGCCACACACGTGAAGCATGTATGCAACCATTGCCAAAAGTAAAGGTAACTTTGAAACCTGATAGAAATATATATATATATATATATATATATATATATATATATATATATATATATATATATATATATATATATATATATATATATATATGTGTGT